>APFE030062157.1:81875-132191 GCA_000404065.3 Pinus taeda | reverse complement strand
TTTTACACAGGTTGATATTTAAACTTGTCAAGATAAATTATTCTATAACAAGTTTACATACATTTTAGAAATTTTCAGGGAGCTTAATGGGGTTTAGTCAAAGTTATTCTGAACAGCCTCTTTAATTGATCTCTGTTTGAAACAAAGCAAAACTATGTATGTCTCTTTCCCTGCCATTTGGACTTCCTTATTCATATGGTTCAGTCCATGAAATTAACCTGAATTATTCAAGAACTCCAGTGGTTGTTGGGAGCTTTACATTAGACATATTTTGTGTTCATTTTGCATTGTCTATTGCAATATGTCAATGGTAGAATCTTACACATTCTTTCTTCATTTATGTAGAATCTTACACATTTTTTCTTTCTTGTCTGGAATATAAACACCATAGCCAACTCTATGAACAAATCAAGAACGCTTGATATTATCAGAAAATCAAGAAAGCTTGGTATTATCAAAAAAATCAAGAAAGCTTGGTATCATCAGCAAACCAAGAAATCTTGGTATCAGTGAGGTTGATGTAACAAAGGTTCATTATCAATTCTACCAGCAAATCACCTCTGACAAATAAGTGACTTGATGGTAACATGTTAATTCCAGAAATACTGTAAACACACACACTAGACAGTAAAGTATTATGACCACAGCATCCCAAAAAAACCAAAGTATTATAACCACAGCATCCCAAAAATATTTTTATCAACAAATATTTTGACTGTTAAATAAAAAAATGCTTAAAAATTGCATTTTCTAATAATATTAGTTTTTCTATTGTTTTTACTCTTACCTTTCGTTGATAAAAACTTGACTCATATCCCCATGAAAAATGACAAGAGAAAAGGGACCTCAACTCAATGGAAAAGGACGTGGTGGAAAATTTGGAGAACCACCACCTAACGTATTGTTTTGTCAAAAGTTTTACTTCAATAACATGTCATATAATGCATTATAACTTGACTTTCAGCCCAAACAGCATTAATTTCAATATATGTTTGAAAATAACGTTCAAGCTTTGCAATACATGAGGCTCTTATTATCACAAAAATATTAAGACAACTTCATGTTCTTCTGGTTTAAACAATTGGTTTTTTTATAATAATGTTATATTCATATGTGTAATAATGTGTATATTAAAATTGTTGATTTTTATAAAATATGATTAATTGAATAATCTTTTGAACTTTTAGAAAAGCATCTTCCAATATATATTGGCAGGTGGGCAGGGGATCCTCTTTAGAAATAGTATATTCCAATTTGGAATTAGCTTTTCATACATCAAACTATTCCCATCTTTTGCAGTTGGTTTTAGCTTTTCATACATAGAACCACCTCTGTCCTTGCCTTTTCATACATAGAACCACCTCTGTCCTTGCTTTTGCTTTTACAACATTGTTGTTTCATTGGTTATGTTGCAGGGATGGAATTTGATGGGTAAATTGTCAGTCATGGGGTGATTGATTTGCCGCAAATTGTTTGTCATGGGTGATTTGCTATCAAATACGGTTTAAAAATTTGTAAAAATGTCCAGATCTTTCCTTGAAATTTCAAGGAAGAGAAGTTAGAGAAGTGTGAAAACCGTCAAATTTGACACTAGGAATTTCAAAACAGGTCAGGGAAGTGTGAAAACCGCACTGTCCTTGCTTCTGCTTTTACAACATTGTTGCTGCATTGGCTATGTATCTCTTTCATTGTAGTACTGGTCTATCCCGAGCTTTTGCTTTTACAACACTGTTATTGCAATGGCTATATCTCTAACATTGTTATTATATTGGAATTTGGCATATCCTGTGAAGAGATGATGATTTGTAAAAAGAATAAAAATCTAATGTTGTTGTTGCATTTGCATATCCCTGTGAAGGGATGATAATGAATCAGTATAAATTTATACCAATCATAGTTGTTAAATTCAATACACTTACAAATCTCTACATACTAACAAAGGAGACAAAAACATTGGTGAATGTGTATCTAAATTTAATTATATACTCACATCAGAACAGACTTGTTAAATTCAATACACTTACAAATCTCTACATAATAACAAAGGAGACAGAAACACTGGTGAATGTGAATCTAAATTTAATTATATACTCACACCAGAACAGACTTTTATACCACCATGTAATGACAGCTGGGTATATGAGAAAGAGGTCTGAGTTATTAAGAGTTAGGAATCATAGCAGAACCGAATTTTGCACCCTACCATGCAATGGCATTTGTGTATATGAGAAAGAGGTCAGAGTTACCAACAAGCTGTTCTATATAAAAATTTCAGGACACACCAATAATAGTTAGCTACTAGCTACTCAAGCTTCACACCAGACCTGTTCTTGTTAGCATTGAGTATTTTGGATAATGTTGATAGTAAACAAATGCCTTTACACTAGTTTATGCCACAAGTGAGTTAGATTTTGTGAGAAACATGCTGAATCATAACAGAAAAGAACAATCTTTTGAAAGCTTGTAATGTAAGAAGTTCAACATAAATGAAGAAAGAATGTGTAAGATTCTACCATTGACATATTGCAATAGACAATGCAAAATTAACACAAAATACGTCTAATGTAAAGCTCCCAGCAACCACTGGAGTTCTTGAATAATTCAGGTTAATTTCATGGACTGAACCATATGAATAAGGAAGTCCAAATGGCAGGGAAAGAGACATACATAGTTTTGCTTTGTTTCAAACAGAGATCAATTAAGGAGGCTGTTCAGAATAACTTTGAGGTCCCTTTTCTCTTGTCATTTTCCATGGGGATATGAGTAAGGTCTTTATCAACGAAAGGTAAGAGTAAAACCAACAGAAAAACTAATATTATTAGAAAATGTAATTTTTAAGCATTTTTTTATTAATCAGTCAAAATATTTGTTGATAAAAATATTTTTGGGATGCTGTGGTTATAATACTTTGGTTTTTTTTCGATGCTGTGGTTATAATACTTTACTGTCTAGTGTGTGTGTTTACAGTATTTCCGGAATTAACATGTTACCATCAAGTCACTTATTTGTCAGAGGTGATTTGCTGGTAGAATTGATAATGAACCTTTGTTACATCAACCTCACTGATACCAAGATTTCTTGATTTGCTGATGATACCAAGCTTTCTTGATTTTTCTGATAATACCAAGCTTTCTTGATTTTCTGATAATATCAAGTGTTCTTGATTTGCTCATAGAGTTGGCCATGGTGTTTATATTCCAGACCAGAAAGAAAGAATGTGTAAAATTCTACATAAATGAAGAAAGAATGTGTAAGATTCTACCATTGACATATTGCAATAGACAATGCAAAATGAACACAAAATATGTCTAATGTAAAGCTCCCAGCAACCACTGAGAGTTCTTGAATAATTCAGGTAAATTTCATGGACTGAAACATATGAATAAGGAAGTCCAAATGGCAGGGAAAGAGACATACATAGTTTTGCTTTGTTTCAAACAGAGATCAATTAAGGAGGCTGTTCAGAATAACTTTGAGGTCCCTTTTCTCTTGTCATTTTCCATGGGGATATGAGTCAGGTCTTTATCAACGAAAGGTAAGAGTAAAACCAACAGAAACTAATATTATTAGAAAATGTATTTTTAAGCATTTTTTTATTAAACAGTCAAAATATTTGTTGATAAAAATATTTTTGGGATGCTGTGGTTATAATACTTTGGTTTTTTTTCGATGCTGTGGTTATAATACTTTACTGTCTAGTGTGTGTTTACAGTGTTTCTGGAATTAACATGTTACCATCAAGTCACTTATTTGTCAGAGGTGATTTGCTGGTAGAATTGATAATGAACCTTTGTTACATCAACCTCATTGATACCAAGATTTCTTGATTTGCTGATGATACCAAGCTTTCTTGATTTTTCTGATAATACCAAGCTTTCTTGATTTTCTGATAATATCAAGCATTCTTGATTTGCTCATAGAGTTGGCTATGGTGTTTATATTCCAGACCAGAAAGAAAGAATGTGTAAGATTCTACATAAATGAAGAAAGAATGTGTAAGATTCTACCATTGACATATTGCAATAGACAATGCAAAATGAACACAAAATATGTCTAATGTAAAGCTCCCTGCAACCACTGGAGTTCTTGAATAATTCAGGTTAATTTCATGGACTGAACCATATGAATAAAGGAGTCCAAATGGCAGGGAAAGAGACATACATAGTTTTGCTTTGTTTCAAACAGAGACCAATTAAGGAGGCTGTTCAGAATAACTTTGACTAAACCCCATTAAGCTCCCTGAAAATTTCTAAAATGTATGTAAACCTGTTATAGAATAATTTAACTTGACAAGTTTAAATATCAACCTGTGTAAAATGAAGCTACTGAACACAACAAGATTCAGTAAACCCAATAAGCCTATGAAGCCTATGCTCAGGACTGCTTACTCATAAATGAGATCTGCAAAACACATCCTTGATAAAATATCTGGCTGAAATTCTGATTAAACTCATTTTTCAATATGGACCAAGTAGATCTCAAAGGACATTATAAATTAAACATAAAACATTAACATGATCCAAAGAATCCTACAAAAGCACTGAGAAATATGCAAACTCTTGAAGCAATGAATCTGTAATAAACAAAATAAGCAGAAATACCCAGAGATTTTGGATACATATGTAAGATTTAGGAGTACTTGACTGTTTGATTGATAAATAATAAACAAAACACTTCCAAAATCATGACCTTGAGCCAAAGATTTTGAAATATAAAACATTAAATTTCATTGCATGAAACAAGGACCTATATATAAGTGGCCACAGCAAATAAATTTCATTGCATGAAACAAGGACCTATATATAAGTGGCCACAGCAAATAGTATTCTGGAGTCTGGACTACAAAATTGTGATTACAGCAAGGCTGCAGAGCCCTTCTAAAGTTGGCTGCCATGTAAAAATCCAGTGAGAGTTGAAGGCATTCACTCAGCTTTCTGCATCTTTGAGTCATCAGTCCCCTCTTGTTCTCCAGATTGATCATTTTTCTTTCCTTGATTTTCTGCATCTTTATCCTTCCCAATTGCATTCTCTTTCTGTTGATTCCTTTGACATTGGCATCTGTCAATAGACGTCAAATAATCCTCATAGAGTTGAGTCTTCTTAGGAGTCTCCAGAGCTCTCTTTTCTTGCTCCTCATCCTCAACTGGGTTTGGGTTTGGGTTTTCTTCCCTTGCCCAAGATGCATGAGGCTTGTCCTTTGCAGCCTAGAATGTTTCAAGGAACTCTTCCAATGCCCGGGTGGCATTCAAACGGTATTTCACGAGGATTTCGCTAACATCTGCAGGCGTTATCCAGGCATCTTCAGTAACCTGCTCCAGTTCTGGAAGCAGTTGTTGTTTCTCGATCCCCAGATAGTTTTTCACCAAAATTTTCAAGGCAGGGAATGTGCAGAATGACATGAAAATGTGCATGTCCATCCTTCCTGATCTCAACAGTGCATGGTCAAGTTTCTCTACATGATTGGTAGTGAAAACAAAGATTCTCTCACTACCACAGCATGACCAAAGCCTATCTGTGAAATTAAGCAAGCCAGATAGGGTAACCGAATTGTTGTTCTCATCAGGCCGCTGCATTGGAGATCCTGCCATAACAGAGTTCACTCTGGCGGCTGGTTTTTTTGCACGGCTTGAGAGATTCAATGAGCAATCAATATCCTCAATAACAATAATAGACTTGTTGGCAGCTCTCCATTTGTATGGACATTAGTGAGCTCCAGATCATAGACATCATAACCCAAATGATTGGCCGTAGTTGCAATCATGCTAGATTTGCCTGTTCCTGGAGGCCCATAAAGCAAATAGCGTCTCTTCCAGGCTCTTCCTGTATTCTGATAGAACTCTTTGCCTTTGGCAAAGGCCTCAAGTTCTTCTATGATTTCTGCTTTCATGGCTCGGATGTTTGAAGGGCAGTGATTCCCATGGCTGAGTCCTTGAATCCATACCTCCTCCTTTAGAATTTGTGTACAGCAAGCGCTCTTGATCTCCAAGGCATGCTCCAGATATGAATTCAGGACCCGCTCCTTGTCGTTCTTGTGTATACACAGAACGAAACCTCTCCTCTTCTGGGAGAGGCCTCCATGAAAATGACTAATTCTGCCTCTGGGTTACATGATGTTGCCACCATATGCTCACTCTGTATTTGTTAACAATCGTATCATTGTTGGCAAGGCTGAATGTGAAAGAGCTCGAGTTTTTTGGTCTGCTTAGATTAACTCTTCGTGCCGAAATGAAGAGAGAGTTGCTCAGATGAAGTTGCACAGCACTGTAAAGATCGTTGGTATTCTGGTGAGCTGCAGGCGCCCAGTCGAGCTCAGGAGTGAGTGAGCTGCAGGGCCGAGTCGAGTTGGGTAGGGGAGCAGCCCGCGGTTCACAAAATTTCGAATTGGAACGCGCATTAACTCTCCGCAGCGCGGATTCTGTCAGCGAGCTCCCGATCCGATCCGATCAAATCAGAAATTTAATGCGTGATGGTGGCGGAGCTTGCGGAGGGCAGAGGAATTGCCAGAGGAATTGCCGACGCTCAGACGTTTTTCCGGGCGTAGACGGAAACCGGGCCATTCCTCGGCCTAGACTACTCCTTTACTACTCCTATTAAAGGTAACCATTACCATCTTGACAAATTGTGATATAAAGCTTTTTGGGAGTTGCAACACACTTCTTTAAAAACCAACAAGAATGCCCTTTGACTCATTTATCCAAAGTTTTTACAATTGCCCTTTCACCCATTTATCCAAAGTTTTTACAATTGATAAACCTTTTCCATCACTAAAATGATAATGAACAAGCATTTGAAGTTTGGACATAATTAATACATTGGTATTTTATAGACGTTAGCGGAAGGAAGGATTTATGGTAATAATTTTGAAGTGCTGATTTTCAACCATCGCTGATGTTTGACTTCTATTTTTGTATTTCCCTCATTGGCCCTTTCGAGGGTGTCTGTTAAACACGTTCCATGTAAGCTCAAAACACTGAGTTCTAGCATTTTTCATTCCATTTTTCTGGACTTTGGTGTAGAGTTGTCTTATCTAGCGAAGCATTTCACTTTCAGGGTTTCTTGCTGCTGTCATTCATATATTGCATCCGGGTTTCTTGGAGCTCAACCAGCAGCCATGGGGTCGCTTTTTTTCTCTGCCATAACCAAACGGTAAGGGCACCTACTTCTCCTTGCCTCATTTGATTTGATTTCAGCCATTAAAAAGTTCCTTACCCGTCATTTGATTTGATTCTATCACACTAATAAGGTATATATACTGAGTAAGTTCAATATCTTCACAATATTTTGTATCCAATTACACGCAGGCTTGTACGTTCACCAAATTATAGGAGCTTACCTGCACTCATTTGCAGGAAGTACATGTCACATTCCTTCCACGGTGGCTACCTGGACATTCCACTCTCCCGTCCGCTTCGTAGCTTAGGGTTTCGGGATATTTATTCGAATTGGATATTTTCCGGCATGAATAATCCGTACGAAGATAGCAGGGTTTGCCAAATAGGGTTTTTCAGAGTACTTTCTACGGTGGCCGTATCGACTGAGGAGGATAAAGACCATTCGAAGGGTTTGCCGGATAGTTTGTATAGGAGGATATCCAGAGCTATTTATCCAAAGCACAGTGTCGTGGCCGAGTTGGAAAGGTGGATCATGGAAGGGAGGGAAGTCGAGAAGGAGGACTTAAAACAGATTGCGAAGGGACTCAGAAAGTATAATCGACCCAAGGAGGCTTTGGAGGTTTTCTTCTCTCTTTTTATAATTTTTCACCATCCTAATCTTTTACGTTGTTATATCAGCTTCTAAAACAACAGGTTTGACAGTGTTTGCATAGGCGCTATGTCGAAATAAGTGACGGAAAATGCAGGAAAAGTATAATCAAACAGGGCCCTAATTCACCGATAAGTTAGACTGTGTTAAGCCGCTATACTACCAGAAATGCAAAATATTGCGTCAGCAACGCACAATTGCAGTTTGTTCTAATTGGAGGGTAGAAAAATATCTCGACTGTGGTGGACTAGATTTCGTTTTGTAGTCAAATTTACATGACCCCGAAAGATTTAAGTACAGTATTCTTTACTTAAAGTTTCTTTGTTGAACTCTATTGTTAGACTTTCGTGTAAGCATGAATGTTGTAGTCTCTCGGAGTTTAGTGGCCCTATGATTGTGATCATGACACAACCGTACAACACAAAATGGATGTTTTTATCCAACGTGTTTGGGGTGAACTTTTCACTCGAGCTTTCAGAACTGTTTCTCTGATGATGGGTGAAACGTTCACCAAAAGGACATTGGATTAAAAGCTTCATATGCAGTAAACATATAATCATTAACGAGATCTCGTGCAACTAAAATTTCTACACTCCATGATAACAGAATGGATGATCGAACTGGATGGTTGGTCTTACATTTGGCTGCATCAGAGGGAATGCAAGACTTGACTTATTTCAGAGTTGAGTTTAAGGGTTTAGTTTATGGCACACGTACCTTTGGCATATTTACAATATCTAATATCTTATTGATGTAGACTTTATAGTAGAAGGGATGGGGACCTGTTGCCGCTTCACTTACACACCTAAGTTAATGTGAGACAAATCCTCAACCCCATTAGGTGTGGCCTTGGTGGCAAAGCTTAGAGAATGGGCTGTTATGTAATCTCAACTCTCTCCATCTAGGCTCTCTCTTAACTGAAGCCAAGGAGGGTGGACCCCAAGGAAGGTTTATAAAGGAAAGACTTGTTGAAAACAACAAGTTCTAGGAGACTAAGGGCACGATGTTTGCTTTTGAGTAAGGATTATTTAACAAGTATGATTATTTAAATGAACAATGTAAGTATTACCAAGATGGATTCCAATAAGATCAATATGACAATGACAAGATAATAGTGATAAACTAGTGCCTTGAAACAATGCTCAATAAAGAATTAACACTTGCAAAAATAGAATGATACTTCAAGTCACAATGATAGACATTTGCTGCAAGACAAGTGTTAATACAATAAATAATTGAAACTATGAGCAACAAGACTCTATAACTTGCAAGAAAAGAAGGCTTGTACTTCAATTGAAAATGCTCAACAATGATATAGATAATAGATAAGCACAAGAGTATAAAGTAAAGCTTGCAAGTAAACTATGCTGACATGAAATCACAACTAGATTGTAGATGACATTAAAATGTGATGAAAGCTAAATTAAATAAAATGGAAAACTTGTTAAGTGAACAATTAACATGTGATCATGAAACTTAGCTTGACAATAGAAAAGAGCATTAACAAAATAAAACTAAATTCAAGAAAAAAAATGAAAGCTAATCAAACACCAAGCAAGAAGGAAACCTTCTCTCAAAAGGGAGAAGGGGATGGATATTAAGGAGATGGTTCCCCAAACTCCAAAGAAAAATAGTGCTTTATTATTATGATGTTACAAAAACACAGCCTTTGACCATGAGAATGCCTCAAATCCTTAAGTAAGACTTTACAAATAATATTAAATCTTTGAAATAGGATGAGCCATCCCTTAAGAAAACAGTGAGGAAATTATACTAGGTTAGAGGCAATTGGGTACAATAGGATGATTCTCAATACAAGTTTGAAATTTTAAAGGACATTTATTTTATTCATAGCCTTGACTGATATGAGAGGCTACCTCTAGATGCTTGTTGTTTTGACTGAGATAGACAACCACCTCCTCATTGTTTTGACAAAGATATGGCAATTTCCTATTTGCTCATGACCTGGGAAGAGAAAGGCCCTCAAGGGCTGATGACCAAGTGAGTTTTTTGCTCCAATATAGTGATGGTAGCTTGCAAAAAAAATGTGAATAATTCCCAGCCTTGGGCTCTTTAAATCCCTGCAAATCTAGATGAGGAAAACTCTTAAATCAGATTTCGTTTTCCCCTTCAAGGATTAGAGGATGACAATAAGAAAATAATCCAAGAATATTTACAAATAGTCTACAAAAACTAGATCAAGGATTGTGACTATGACTCCTCTCCTTGACTAGCCAATAATATGCTTAATGCTAGCAGATTTGTTCAGTAGAAACACAACGTTTAAAACAAGTATATTGAAATGGATTTTGTCACAAGACAAGGCCAATGAGGCCCCCACACAACAAATCAAATGATAAGACTTGGAAAACAATATGTAGGTTTTTCTACTTCTATGTTCAAAAGTGGGCTAGTGCAATCGAAAATGCCCCCATGCTTGAGATCTGTTTCAAAATATTTTCTACACAACTTCAAAGTACATCGTTAGATCCATAGGGATTAGATGATATAATGAAAATGAAATTTTAGAAATTTATTTGAAAATTTACCAAAACATTTAAGTTTAGAATATTTTTCCAATCCAAATACTAGTGCAAGATAACTAGACACTAGTAAATCTATGAAACAAATGAGAATAACAATAGAATTATTACTAATAGAACAATAAACACATAATCAAAAAGCTCATACCATATCCATAGAAAAATAACACCACAATATGAAACCCAAATTTTTTATTATTGCATGAAAATGTAAGTACACAAAGCAATATAATCTCCTCAAGCACAAGAGCTCGTGTTTTTCATCATATAATGAGAAGAAGGCCACCTATAACAGTTTGATTTCATACATGGAGGTATGCACAATTGTCATATGATACTTGGACAAATTTGTTTTTACCTTGGGATTCTCAAATTACCATTTGTTGGCTTTATTTTCATTGAGATTTTCTCCCATTCTTCTATTTAAATGAGCCACTAACTTTTATTGTATGATGAAAAAATGAGCTCTTGTGCTTGGGGAGATTATCTTGCTTTTTGTATTTATTCTCATGCAATAATAAAGACTTTGAGGTTCATATTCCAGTGTCTTCCATGGATATTGTATTATTTTTTTGATTATGTGCTTATTGTTCTATTGGTAATAATTATATTGTTATTTCCATATGTTTTCCTATATTTACTAGTGTACAATTATTTTGCATTGGTATTTGAGTTAGAGAAATATTCTAGATTGAGATGTTTTAGTAAATTTTCGGTTAAATTTTTAGAACTTCCTTTTCATTATATCTTCTATCTGCTAAGAATTTAACAATGTACTTTGAAGTGGTATGGAAAATCTTTTGAATCAGACCTCAAGCGCGAGGGGATGTTTTCGGTTGAATTAACCCACTCTTGAGCATAGAAGTGGAAGAACCTACACAATGACTTCAGAGGCCTTATCATTTGATTTGTTGTGTAGGGGTTCTCTAGGCCTTGACTTATGATAATTTATATTTCAAATTATTTTCTTCAATTTTTTTTTTGTGCTTATATAATACACATTTGCTAAGATAAAACATTTTATTGACTAATCAAATAGAGGAGTTATACTTCTACTCTTTGAGTTAGTTCTTGTAAATTAGTTGTATGTAGTTCTACATTTTCTCTTGTTGTCATTCACTAAATTTTGGGACTAGTTTTGCAGAGAAGCAACAACTTATCTAAAGGGTTTTCACTCGCACAATGTTAGCAGAGATTTAGGAGCCAAAGGCTGGAACTTATCCCAAAATTTTTGTAGGTTGCTAGCTGTCATTTGGAGCAAGTAAATAGTCATTACCGTTAGCCCTTGAGGGATGTCCTTCTTCCCTAGTCGTGAGCATAGAAGGCTGCTTTTTTACCTCTTCCAAAACAGTAAATGAAAGAGGCTTATCCTCATTCTTCTAGGCAAATTTCTTTGCCCTGAGTGGCTGGCCCATTTGAGTAAAATTGCTTTGAGAATTTTCAGAATTTTATTGACGAGTTTCCTTGGTGACTAATTGTCATAAGATTGTAAAATCATCCTCATTGTCTTTTTAAGGGAGGTTCATTTTTCTTTAATGATTTAATATCATTTGTAAAGCCTTTCTGTGAGGACTTGAGCCTTTCTTACTGTCAAAGGCTCTCTTTTTTGTAACACCATAATAATAAAACAACATTTTTCTATGGAGTTTTGGGAACCATCTTCTTAGCATCCATCCCATTCTCTCTTTTGGGAGGTCTCCTTTGTAATTGGTGTTTGATTAGCTCTCTATTTCTTTCTTTAAGTTAGTTTTAGTTGGTTAATGCTCTCCTTTATTTCATTTCATTGTCAAGCTAAATTTTGTGAGTGCTTACATGTTTTGATTTCATGCTAATTGTTCGCTTAACAAATTTTCAATTTTATTTCATTACATTTTAATGCCATCTACAATCTAGTTGTCATTTCATGTTAGTTCCATGCTCAAATTGATTCAATTCAGTTGTAACTTGTTTCATTTTGTTAATTTTAGGTATGTTCTATTATGCTTAGAGCAATTTATTTCAATTTTCACAGCTAGCTTAATATCTTTTCGAGATTAGCAATCACATCAGCATTAAAGTAAACTACAGATAGAACATAAACATAAATCGCAGAAGACAAGCGAAGACAAGAGGACACAAGATGTGGCGCTAGCCAGGGACAAATCCCAATTCTTCTTATATGTTCTTCAATAGTTCAACAGAGAGAGAGAGATAGTACATTTACAACAAAAGTCAACACTTTGACTTATCTAGATAAGAGCATAGATCATCTCTAAGAAGATGATACATGAGATCAGTTGAAGACATGCTGCTTCAATTGATTCTCCAAGGTGACTCCTTCACCTATCGTTGTGCTGCATTTCGTCATCATGCTGCATCTCATCATGCTTCATTAATCATGACTGTACCCATCACTATACTGCATTATGCGCCATTGCTGCACCATGTTGCCATACTGACCTATGTGCTGGCTGCATCTTGCTTGCTTGTTGTCCTTTGCATGCTAGTTGTTCCTCGCATGCTAGCTATAACATTGCATGCTTGGTGTATTTGCTGCTAAGTACCATACAACTGCCCCATTGTTAGTTAGTTGTCCCTTGCATGCTGCTCTCCTTCGGACGCAGATGCTCTGGTTGTTCTGGCAGTTTCGACAATTTTGGCTGTTCCCGACAGTTCTGGCAATTTCGGCAATTCCGACTATTCTCGGCAGTTTCAACAGTTCCCAATAGTTCCGGCTTCTGTCCTCTGCATTAGCTTTCCTTGTTGTTCCAACAATTTCGGCTGTTCCCGACAGTTCCAGCTATTCCTGGCAGTTTCAACAGTTCCGACAATTCCCGGTAGTACCAACAGTTCCGGCAATTTCGACTATTCTCGGCAGTTTCGGCTTTTCCCGATAGTTTCATCGATTTCGGCTTTTCCGGTTATTTCGGCTATTCTGGCTATTTCTGGCAGTTCTGGAAATTTCGACTATTCCCAACAGTTCCGACGGTTTCAGCTTTTTCGGCTTCTGGCAATTCCGGGGTCTACCCTCTATATTAGGGTAGCGTTATCCCTTAGGATCTCTTCTCCTACTGAAACCCAAAGACAAGTAGAGAGGAAGAGATCCCAAGTGTGTTGAAATGACTTGAAGGCCACCTCTATTTATACTAAAACGTTGAATACAAGTGGGGTTTATATGGTTGTTGGCCGACCTTGATGAATTGCTCCATAACACAAATAAATTCATATCTCCATGAATATTTATCGGAATCAGATGATCTTAGATCAATCCTACACCTCTTGATGAGAGGGATCCAAGAAAAATATCAGCTTCCATTAATAAGATGACCCACATGGAGTTTGGCCCTAGTTGCCAATTTTAACACTCCTTCTCAACTAGGGAGAACTCCATCTGCTGATCCATATGTCCGATTGTACTATCTCTGCCATCAGTGCCTGCACTCCTCTGCTTTGCTGAGCTCTGCTATGTTCTACTGAACCATGAAGAAGAAGAATTGATCGAGAATGTCTCACACCATACTCTATTGACCTGAAGTCAGTTTCATCTAAAGAGTGTGTCACATCACTCTTACTGGCCCGAAGTTAGTTTTATTGATCCCAGATCAATATCACAAGAGAGTGTCTCAAACCACTCATACTGATCCCAGATCAGTTTCATTGATCTCAGATCAATGCAGGTCATCCTAGCATAGGGAGTACGGTAAATACATCGATGCGTCCATCGATAGTACTATTATGGTCCCTAACCCCATTTCCCTGCTCATTGATTAGATGAGAGGTACTTCCCATGAGTCCCAAACTGCATGGGTAGGATGCTTCGACAGGAGAACTGATCATCCTGTCCACAAGAGAACGAATCATCCTGCCCCATAGTCGCCACGGGTGAACTAATCATCCTGTTTCATAGTTGCCATGGGAGAACTAATCATATCGGCACACAGGAGAACTAATCATTTTGTTCCACAGTTGCCACGGGAGAACTAATCATCCCGACCCACAGGGGAACTAATCATCCTGTTCCACAGTTGCCACGGGAGAACTAATCATCTCGGCCCACAAGAGAACTAATAATCCTGTTGCACAGTGCACCACCGGGGGAGGGTGAGTCGCCCTGCGGTCGTATGTTGCTCCAGTAAGTACCCCAAGCGCCCAGAGCTCCCAGAGCTCAATGCATGCAACATGCAGGACCATTATAAGAAGGTCTCTCAACAACTCCAAGTCGTTTGGGAAAGTCACAAATTTGACCTTTCCTGAGGCTTTGACAAAATGTCTATGACCTGTACATTAGTCTCAATGCAATGGAGCCTCCTCGCCCATCAACTTACCATATCCCAGATAAGGCAGTATCTGATGTCTATCTGTTGGAGCAATCATTGAATACGAGATTCCTCAATAATCGAATTCCCCCTTGAAGAGCTTCTGCAACCATGCAGCTTCACATGAGATCATACTTGTAGCTATGTATTCGGTCTTGTCGGTGCTTATAGCAACCGACTTCTGCTTCCTGCTCATCCATGATATCTAAGCAGAATCCAAAGAGAACCAGCATTGAGAAGCGCTATAGTGATCGTCCACATTGTCTGCCCAGTGAGCATTCGAATAATCCTGTAGTTTCATATTTCCGCTAGTGTATCTCAATCCATGAGAGATTGTGCCCCGAAGATATCTCAGAAGATTCTTGGCACCAATCAGTGAGGCTCAACCAAATACGAGCTCACCATTCTAACTGCAAAACATATGTCTGGATAGAAGTTCACAAAGACCATCAATGCGAATGAGTTTATGAAACTCAGAGGCATTTCCCAAATTTGGTCCGACATCACTACCATATAACTTCTGAAAGTTAAGATCCTCGAGGTAGTCACAGGCTTGCAGTTTATGATTCCACATCCGGAATCCAACTCCTTACTTCTGCAAATGAGAGGGTTTGCACCTGTTAGAAATAGGTCGTCCTCATAAGGCTCCGGTATGAGAGGTCTATCATCCACAACCTTCGGGTAATGGTTTGGATCGGTTTCACTCTTAGTGAATCTCAGCTTCATCAGACAACTATCAATCCTCTCATACTACGCCCGGGTTGCTTCAAGCCATAGAGGGCTTTCTTCCACCTGTATACATGAGATTCCCGATCATGAAAACTTGGGTTGTTCCAAACTTGTGGACTTGCTGCATGAGGGGAATGGTCCCCTTATAATATTTTCCTTCGGTACATCTCAGACATGTACCTTCATGCTCTTCTTGAATTCAGGCATCCCTATCACCATCTGACTCACATCGGGTAGGGCCCCATAGGTAGACCTCCGGTGTTATAGATGCGATATGTCAATTGACATGATCCCCAATGGACCATCCTGCAACTTGATAAAAATTGCCAACCCTGAACCCATGAGAAAAAGCATCTTTGAAAATTCTATTTTTTAACATGTACCTTTCCATCGATGAATGCCACTCTGATACCTTTGACTTCCATTTCCGAGATGGACACCAGGTTCTTCTTGTGATTAGGTACATTAAAGAGATTCTGTAAATGAATCGAGTTACCATCATTCAATTGAGGGGTAACATTCCCTACACCCTTTTAGGGATAGGTGGCATCGGCTCCAAGTATAATCACACGATTGTTTCCATCTCTACCAAATTAGAGAGTGCACCCTTCTATCTGATGAAGTGCCTTGAAGCACGACAATCAATAATCCTGATTCCCAAAGAATCTGAAGGAGAGGGCCTATACAAGATAACGCTTCTTTATATTATCAAAAACAACATTTGAGTCTTCATACTTGGGGTTCCTTGCTTTCTTTGAAGAATCGCCCATTTCCTTGATGACCTACATTATCTGTCATTCCTTTGATCATTGAAGATGTCCGTAGAATGATTTTTATCTTCATCAAGAGATGTGTCTCTGCCATTCGGACACTCCTTCGCATAATGGCCGAACTTATTTCAACCAAGGCATCTGCCTTTCCTTCCCCCTTAGATCCGGACTTCCCATTGAAGTGATCTTTAGGTAGGCCATCAAAAACTTCTGTTGTGCCATTCTGATAATATTCTCTGCTTCAACTTCACCCTTGGTGAATTTGAAGAGGGATGAGGAATCCACTGATCCTTTTGTCCATTCCCAACTGCCTTTGGTGATTGCTCTTTCACTCTTACTTGGGCATTGTCTTCACCTCACCTCTGATACCATGTTTATTTTAGGTATGTTCTATGCTTAGAGCAATTTATTTCAATTTTCACAGTTAGCTCAATATCTTTTCCAGATTGGTAATCACATCAGCATTAAAGTAAACTGCAGATAGAACATAAACATAAATCGCAAAAGACAAGCCAAGACAAGAGGACACAAGATGTGGCTCTAGCCAGGGACAAACCCCAATTTGGGGAAACCCTTGATCAATTCTTCTTAAATGTTCTTCAATAGTTCAGCAGAGAGAGAGATAATACATTTACAACAGAAGTCAACACTTTGACTTATCTAGATAAGAGCATAGATCATCTCTAAGAAGATGATACATGAGATCAGTTGAAGACATGCTGCTTCAACTGATTCTCCAAGGTGACTCTTTCATCTATCGTTGTGCTGCATTTCGTCATCATGTTGCACCTCACTGTGCTGCACCATGCTACACCCATCATCACTATGTTGCATCTCATCATGCTTCATTAATCATGATTGTACCCATCACTGCACTACATTATGTGCCATTGCTGCAACATGTTGTCATATTGACCTATGTGCTGGCTGCATCTTGCTTGCTTGTTGTTCCTAGCATGCTTGTTGTCCTTTGCATGTTAGTTGTCCCTTGCATGCTAGCTGTAACATTGCATGCTTGGTGTCCTTTGCATGCTAGTTGTCCCTTGCATGCTAGCTGTAATATTGCATGCTTGGTGTATTTGCTGCTAAGTACCATACAATTGTCCCAATGTTAGTTAGTTGTCCCTTGCATGCTGCTCTCCTTCGGAGACAGATGCTCTTGCTGTTCCGGTAGTTTCGGCAATTTCGGCTGTTCCCATCTGTTCCGGCAGTTCTGGCAATTCCGGCTATTCCCGACAGGTCTAGTAGTTTTGGCAGTTCTGGCTGTTCCTGGCAATTCCGACAGTTCCGGCTTTTGCCCTCTGCGTCAGCTTTCCTGGCTGTTCCAGCAATTTCGGCTGTTCCCGACAATTTCGGCTATTCCCGACAGTTCCTACAGTTCCGACAATTCCCGAAAGTTCCTACAGTTCCGACAATTCCCAACAGTTCCGACAGTTCTAGCAATTCTAGATATTCCCGACAGTTTCGACTTTTCTCGATAGTTCCCGGTAGTCCTGGCAGTTTCGGCAATTCCGGCCATTCTAGTTATTCCCGGCAGTTCTGGCAATTCCGACTATTCCCAACAGTTCTGACGGTTCCGACTTTTTCGGATCTCGGTAGTTTCAGCTTGTGCTCTCTATATTAGGGCAGCGTTATCCCTTAGGATATCTTCTCCTACTAAAACCCAAAGACAAGTAGAGAGGAAGAGATCCCAAGTGTGTTGAAATGACTTGAAGGCCACCTCTATTTATACTAAAACGTTGAGCACAAGTGGGGTTTATTTGGATGTTGGCCGACCTTGACAAATTGTCCCATAACACAAATAAATTTATATCTCCATGAATACTTATCGGAATCGGATGATCTTTAGATCAATCCTACACCTCTCGATGTGAGGGATCCAAGAAAAATATCAGCTTCCATTAATAAGATGACCCACATGGAGTTTGGCCCTAGTTGCCAATTTTAACAGATTTAGAAAAATTACTTTGAGCAAAATCTAAGTTGTTAGTTAATTTATTTACAATCTAGATTTAACATTCTCATTTGCCTATATTTGTTTGCACTTTGTGATACAACTCTCACTTGGTTCATTGTCATAACATATCATACTATAAGTGAAGATACATTTTGTAAAACACTTTCAATTTTGAGGTAATTGAGTTATTATTTTAGCTTGTGATCTAATTTTCTTTCATTGACCTTGTTCCATTGAAAAATTGTTACATGCTTCATTGGTTATTGTTATAACCCAAATATCATGCTGTGCTCATAATAACTTTAACCACAAGTGGATTGCTATCTCATTTCTTTGAATCATCTTGTTATCACGATATTTCTCTGAAACATTGCATTAACATCTTGACATCTCATTTGCATATTTGGTCTAGACTTGCACTTCTAAAATCTACTTCCAACCATAAGCTTGGTTGAATAAAAGCTTTAGGATAAGTCTCCCTAACTTTCTTTCAACTTGAGTTTGGAGTAAAGTTAAAACACGTGACCTCGTAGTTTTCTTGTGGTGGAGCCCTTTGTAGGAATGACGACGTGTGGATTGCAAGGAGGATAGGAAAGGTATTGTTGACAACAGACTTGCACCTCCTTAGCCTATTATTCTTGCTATTCACCCTAATCTTTACCAAGTTTTGAGAAATTGAGGGGAAATCTCTCACCATAGATTAGGCATTTAATTAAAATTAACCAAGATCCTTGCATTTCACATAGTTTAAATTTTGCATTCATCTATCTAACATCATCTCATTTGGCATATTGTTGATTTGTGAGTATTATATCTTGCTTGCAAATTACATTGTACCTATCTTGTACTTGTTATCTAGCTTACTCATTGTCCTTTGATATTGTGCAATTTCATTTGAGCATCTCCTCAAGTAGAAGTACAAGTTTCATTCTTCTTGCAAGATTAATTTTGTTGCTTATATTTTAATTTATGCTATCATCTTGTACTAACACTCGTCTTGCAGCATTGCTATCCTTGTAACTTGAAGTTTGATTTCCATTTCGCAAGTATAAGATTTTTACTTGAGCATTGTTTATAAGGCACTGGTTTCACATCTCTACTTTTGTTAAATGCCATATTGATTTTAAACGAATTTATCTTTTACATTGCCCATTAACTCTTGTACTTGCTAATCTTAAAATCAAGTTGCATTGGGAAGTGATTACCTTGCCCTTAGTCTCCTAGAACTTGTTGTTTTCAACAAGCTTCCCTTTAGAAACCATCTTTAGGGTCCACGCTCCTTGGCTTTATCTAGGAGAGAGCTTAGATGGAGAGAGTTAGGATTAGGTGACAACCCCTTCTCTGAGCTTTTGCCACTAGGGCCACACCTAGTGGGGTTGAAGATTTTTCCCACATTTACTTAATGTGTGCAAGCAAGGCAGCAACAAAACCAATGGGTATTCTTTAATTAGCCAATACAATTATCTTATAGGTTAGCAACAAGTCCCCACAATTAGTGGGTCCAAGTGGTCACTCTAACATGGCCAAGTACATTTGCATAGTTGACTAGGTAAGGAGGCTTGTGCCCCCCTCTATGAGAAGCATGTCTATGCGTTGACACTTTGCATGTTGCAACCTTGATTTGGGGGGTGTAGTAAGATGATGAAGCTTGTAGACACTTCTCTTGTTACTTTCCCTTCTCAAACATGCTCTAAAGCTAAATTTAGATGCCTTTCCCTATTTGGTCTATCCAACATAATCCTTCCAATCTCTATTTTTAGTTCAACCAAGCTCAAGTGGATGAAACTAAGCACATGCATCGGTCACTTAACATAAAAATTGTATTGTGTTGAACAATCCCCAACACTTCTCTTGTTACCTTCCCTTCTCAAACACACTCTAAAGCTAAATTTAGATGACTTTCCCTATTTGGCCTACTCCAACATAATCCTTCCAATCTCCATTTTTAGTGTAACCAAGCACATGTGGATGAAACTAAGCACATGCATCAAGCACTTTACATAAAAAATTGGATCTTGTTGAACAATCCTCAACTTTGAAAATCTTTAGGTGTGCATATGTGTGAAAGGTGGAGTTTGTGGTTGCTTTGCTTTTAACCTTCTCTTCCCCATGTTGAGAAATATAGGGGCAACAAGTTAGGTGATTTCTCTTAATTTGGTAACTGCTTGTGATGTCTTTTTACTCATCTTGATTAGAATATTCTTCTACTTGATTATTATTGTGTTCTTATCATCAAACAACTACCAAACCATAAAGAAAAATGAGACAAGAGGACACAAGATATAGGTGATCAACCAGGGCCAAAACCTCTTCAACTGAGAGGAAAACCCACAAGAATTCTTCTCTTCTTATAAACCTTCAAATGACGAATTCCAAGACCTATGACCCTTGACCTAGACCCTCCAAGACCAAGTCAAACCTTTCTAGCTTTCCCTTGTAGCAACTGTTGCAATTTCGACCTTCAACAAATTCTTCTGCAACTTCGACCCCTAGCAAATTCTTCTTCAACTTCGACCCCCAACAAATTATTTTGCAACTTCGACCCAACAGATTCTTCTTCAACTTCGATCTGCCCAACAACTTTCCAGCACATCGACTTGCCCAATAACTTTGTAGCACTTCGACTTGCTCGACAACTTTCCAACACTTTGACTTGCCCGACAACTTTCCAGCACTTTGAGTTGCCCAACAACTTTCTAGCACTTTGACTTGACTTTCCCAACAACTTTCCAGCACTTCGACTTGCCCAACAACTTTCTAGCGCTTCGACTTGCCTAACAACTCTTAGAGAAATCCATAGAGATGACAGTTAATTGATTTCTCTAATTATGACATTATCTTGTGATGTTTTCATTATTATTATTTGTTCTTTAGAATTTTTTTTTTAAATTTTTTTTTTTTTTTTATCATCAAGACTAATGCCATGCAACAAATAAAAGCGAGCACGAGATGTAAGTACACTGCGAGGGCAAAACCCCACTCTAGGGGAAAACCCAGTCAAAGTTCTTCCTTCAGGTAGATTCCAAATGAGACGACCAAGACCCTTAGAATCTAGACTAGAGATCCCTTCCATCAAGTTATCCTTGTAACTGTAATACCTCTGAGAGATCATCACTGTAATAGCACTCAGCACCGAGACCTCACTGTAGTGACATCGAACCCTTCTCACGAATTTGCACCGAAATCTTTACTGTTGCAACATCGAGCCCTTATCACTGTAGTCATACCCTTAAACTCAGACTGAACCATGATCATTGTTGTTATACCCTTCTCACTGCTGTGGTACCGAAACAAAGTTATTGTAGTAGCACCGAACCCGTGGTAATCCGAGCTTCATTTCAGAGATGTCCGCACTTCATTTCATAGATAGACCGAGCTACATTTCATAGATAAACTGAGCTACATTTTAGAGATGTCCAAACTTCATTTCAGAGATATTTGAACTTGTCCTTCTATGATTTTATATGAGCTACTTAGTTGATCTGTGGAGTGATGTATAGGTTGGTATTTATAGTTGTTCCGTCTTGAAATAAGCCGACATGATAGCTTGAATAATTGTGACTCCATTTTAGGTGAGGTCGACATGATTTCACTTGAATGTAGTCGATCAGGTGATGATCTATTTGAAGCTGTCTTGAAGGAGACTTGATGGAGGAGTCTTTGACCAATAAACAAATTGACTTTGATCCACATAAATAATTCTAAAGCCTACAATGGAGGCTTGACCTATAACAATTGACCCAAGCATGAAACCCATGCTTTAACAAGTCAATTAAATTAATAATAAATTTTTTTTGCATTCTTTTGACAAATATATTACATTTGACTTCAAGTACAATTATGAAGATCGAACCTAGTTACATTTTCGAACACTCCGTCTTAACTGGGGAGGTATTCATATTTGCATATAACCAAAGAGTTACATGGAAGATCTCAAACCACATCATCTATGAAGAAGTTTAGGCACCGTAATGCCATGGACTAGATTCCTTACCAGGGCAATCTATCCATTGGTGTCTCAACAATTTAGGCACTGCAATGCCACAAACTAGATTCCTGACCAGGGCAATTTATCTGGGTGGGACTAAGATGGACTCAAGCTTTCAGCCAGGTACCATCAGGCTTACTTGCTAACCATCAACCCAGGGATCCAGGTGTGTATCCAAAATCAGAGCTCTACAACCAACACCACTGTTCCAACTTCGGGACCTAGACGTCAACACAAAGTGCTAGCTAGATGTCCTCCTAGGCAATAAGCCTCAACACCGCTTGATCCGACAGATCAAGGACAATAAATCTCTCCCGATCAAACTGAGCAGTAACCAACATGCTATCAGAACCTTCGATAGATTTACCTGACACAACCCCAATCAATAATATACTTTCACATATTCATAAACAAACACAAACCTTTGGGGTCTTTCAGACAACAATTGTTGCTTCTCAACACAGTAGGACGATCAACCGAATCTTTGACAAAAGATTCCTTAATCATACACTTTCCTTTCCTACTTCACATGCATCAAAATATCGTTGAAAATTCATTCTCCAATCAAAACTATGCTCTCCCTCTCAACCAAGGAGATTTCCTTTATCTAGGCTCCCTCTTAACTTAGGGAAATTTCTTCTATCTAGGCTCCCTCTTCACTCAAGGAGATCAATTTCTTCTTTTTGTCATCATAGAATATTTCATGGCTTCCATTCTTCTCATTAGAGTTATCATATCCACATCATGCTTATCACATCAACGAACACCTTCACCATATTGAAGATTGTGTACCTGCACAACTTAGGTCGCAAGTACAACCAAATCTTATAGAAGCATTAAGTTAGCCATATCAGAATTACAGAAGCATTTCAACTTTATCAGATACCCAAACTTAATTACAAACAAGAGATACATACTCTTCAACATATTGCTAAGGACTTTGTCATAAACCCTAGACTACTTCGTAATAGCTTTCATTACTTCTAGGGTTTCAATGTTTCTTCCAAAGGTATGACATACCCTACTACAACATATAGGAAACCCTAGAAACAATTCAAACAAATATAGATCTACAAAGTATCTAACAATTTTCAGAATTCATATGTTGGACTTCCCACTAGGGTTTCATACAAATCCTAGATTTCATACATGAGATTTAATGATCCAGGTGGATGTTGGTGGCCACCCACCTATCCCATTTGGATCCCCACAACTGTTTCTTTCAGTTTTTCAGTTTCCTTAATTATAGCACAGTTTACTATTTTTAGTAGTTTTTCGGGTCCTAAACTTCCGGAGCCGTTTTGAGGCCCTAAACGACGTTTTTTGGGAAATATACCGCCAACGATTTTCCCGTTAAAAAATCGTCTTTTCCGTCGTAGTCCTCGGAGAGATCTTTTCAACGGGCTATCATGTGCATCAAACGAAGATAATATGACCAATTTGCGACCTCGGGAAGTTGGCTGTCCAACTCACCCCAAAACCGGGCCCACAATTTGGCGTTTCATCTTCTAGGGTTAGGTTTTGGGATGTGAAGGGTTTTCCATTGTTTCTCAATAATAAATAGGCCCTTGAGCCTCATTGTAACATAGTGGCGAACAGTTCAGAGGCATGTAGCCACACATCTCTTCTCAGAGATAAGCTATCATCGCCCTAGCTGGTTTATTTCCATTTCTGGTTGTAAGCATATTTCAGTATTTTCCATTAATGAAATGAAGTATTATTTCTGCTACATCTTTGTGTATATGGTTATCTCCGTATTTTGTTGCATTCATGTTTAAATCCAGATCAGTGGGTTTTAATAAAAAGTTTCTTTGTGGTTTTGTTTATTGGGCATTCTCCTATTTTTCTTCTGGCAATTCAAGTTTTCTGATCTTGGGGGTCTCTCCTCCCAAAATCCATTTCAATTTTTTAGATCTGGGCGACCTCCCCCTAAGATATGGAGCAGTGGTATCAGAGCGGTTTGCTTTTTCTCTGTTTTTATTTGCATGTCCCCAACGAGGTCGGGATATAAGGAGTTAGGGCTTGAGCTGGTCGAACCTTTGGAAGACCAGCCTCGCAAATCCCGACGACCTCCCATGGCAGATGAGAAGAAAGACGAGGGAGTAGGAGATCCTATCAAAATCTTGCTCGAAGAAGCGCTCAAGCGGCAAAGGAACGCGATGGTGGATAACTTTGCGCAGATCCTTCAACGGCTACCCAGAGGCGACGCATCGGCTTCCAACAGCTACTCTGGGAACGCCACATCGTTTAAGGTACAAGTTAATTTTGAAATCCCCATCTTCGAGGGTCAAATAGACGCAGATGCCGTAGATAAATGGTTGAATCTGCTAGAAGGATATTTTTCTGTTCATGAATTTTCGAGTCAGGAAAAGATTGTTTTCGCTCTTCTCAAAGCAACCCCCCACGTCAAAGACTGGTGGGAAACCTACTGCGAACAGAAGGATGAAAGTACAGACTCACTATTTTCAACCGCACCCACTTGGAATGACTTTCGGGATTCCATCAAGGAGCAGTACTACCCTGTCAAAAGCTCTGAGGACAAATACATCAAATGGACCACACTGCGGCAGGGACGAGACCAAGATGTGCCAGAGTTCACAAACATTTTTCATACCCTTCGCACACAGTTGGGTATCAAGGACTCTGAGCTGCATCTAGTACTGAAATACCGCGACTGCCTACACAGATACATCCAGGAAGAGATGGAGTTCTTGAACATATCCTCTCTCGGCACAACATACCGATACGCTGTCAAAATCGAGCAAAAGTTCAAACAGAAGAAGCGAGACTTTGGATCTGCAAATTCAAAGCCCAAAGGATAAAACCAAGGCGGGGTGACCCAAGACAACCCGTCGAAGCCGCAAGAAAAGAACAACACCATGAAGCTGAAGAAGGACACGGGAAAGTGGTGTAAGTTCCATAAGAGTCCCACTCATAACACAAGTGAGTGTCGAACCAAGCAGTCGCTGGTGGCCGAGTTGAAGGCGCTTCCGAATCAGATGCATGTTCCGACCCTGAGCCAGAACTCGATAAGGGGAATGGCAAAGGGAAGCAGATCATTGATGCGGAGCCCAACGCCACTGTTGCCACTGCCAAGATCCAAAAGAATGAGCATGAAGACCCAGAGGAGGGGGAGTGCCTTTTCCACTCACAAATGTGGGTGAAGGGTTCACCGCTGCAATTCATTGTTGATAGTGGGAGCCAGAAGAACTTCGTTTCAGTAGAGGTCGTAAAGCGGTTGGGCCTACCGACTACACCACACCGGCAACCATACAGTATCGGGTGGCTTCATGAAGGACGAGATCTCAAAGTTCGCCAACATTGCTGCCTTCCCTATAGCATTAAGCCCTTCACAGATGAGGTATTGTGTGATGTTACACCTCTGGATGTTTGTTATGTACTATTAGGCCAACCATACTTGTGGAAGCGACATGCTGTGTATGAGTCAAGGCCTGGCGCTGTCATTATTTCTTTGGATAATTCATTATACAGGATACCGGAGGTAGCCCCACCTACTGCCACCTCTTTGATCTCTGCTAAGAAAGGCAACAAGCTCATCTCCCAGACTAGGAAATTTATTTCCTGTTTGGTTCACTTCCAAAGTAAGGGGAAGATCGTTGCTACATCCATGACCCCCGCAAAGGGTTCCTCCAAGCAGCAGCAGCAAAGGGATACGATCATGACAGAACACAGGAACAACTTCTCCTCACCCACAGGGGTACCACACATGTTTCAGGTGGGCGACAAAGTTTGGTTGCATTTGCAGAGAGAACGCCTTACCAGAACCCATCAGAAACTCAAACCACTCCGACATGGTCCTTACACCAGTACCAAGGCTATGGGCAACAATGCTTGGAAGCACAACATTCCTCCATTCCTTCACTTGCACCGAGTGTTCAATGTGGACTGTCGTCGACCATGCTTCCCACCATTTCTGGACAAACATCAGAGATTGCAGAACAGCTCACTAGAGACCCAGCTCAGCAGAAGCTTCCTCATCTTAGGGAGGAACTCAATGCAATGGGGACCATTGCTTCCTAAGGGGGGAGGAATGATCCAGGTGGGTGTTGGTGGCCACCCACCTATCCCATTTGGACCCCCACAACTGTTTCTTTCAGTTTTTTAGTTTCTTTAATTATAGCACAGTTTACTATTTTTAGCAGTTTTTCGGGTCCTAAACTTCTGGAGTCGTTTTGCATCCCTAAACGACGTTTTTTGGGAAATCTATTGCCAATGATTTTTCTGTCAAAAAATCGTCTTTTCCGTCGTAGTCCTCGGAGAGATCTTTCCAACGGGCTATCATGCGCGTCAAACAAAGATAATATGACCAATTCGTGACCCCAGGAAGTTCGCTGTCCAACTCACCCCAAAACAGGGCCCACAATTTGGCGTTTCATCTTCTAGGGGTAGGTTTTGGGATGTGAAGGGTTTTCCATTGTTTCTCAATAATAAATAGGCCCTCGAGCCTCATTGTAACATAGTGGCGAACAGTTCAGAGGCATGTAGCCACACATCTCTTCTCAGAGATAAGCTACCATCGCCCTAGCTGGTTTATTTCCATTTTTGTTTGTAAGCATATTTCAGTATTTTCCATTAATGAAATGAAGTATTATTTCCGCTGCATCTTTGTGTATATGGTTATCTCTGTAATTTGTTGCGTTCCTATTTAAGTCTGGATCATTTAACAATCAAAACTAGTTACAACTTTAGTCATCAACATGACCAACTTCCACTAGGGTTAGTTGCAAACCCTATATTTTTCAATCAAACATCAATCACAACTAAAAACAAGATTTCAACAATCTTCACAAATATCAAATTATCACATTATCATCATATATAAGATATTTTTACTTCTACTAAGATTTAACTCCAAAACCCTAGAATTCACAAATATTATCACCTTAGAGAAACAACCTTTGACTAGGGCTTAGTTCCAAACCCTAGGATTCAAACAGGTCAACTCATACATCTAGGACAAAATCATTATGCTTAGGCATTTCATATTATGTGTTAGTCAAACCCAACTTCACAAATATCAATAAGAGTTAGACATATAACAAACTTGACTAGACTAGGGTTTGATCAGACAAACACACATTGCAAGGAAATAATTTTTAAGACATTATAAGGGTCTTGCTTACACATTCCACCAAACCTTGATGAGCTAGGGTTTCAATATAGGAACATAGCAAACCCTAAATTACTAATACTTTTAAATGTTCGGGATTTTGGACATTATCATTCAACCCTAACAAGTTAGATTTTTATGATCAAACCAAAATCCCAAACATGACATTGTCAACAAAAACTTCAAATAACATTTCTCAATAACCCTACACAGTTTTAAGGTTTCCGACATTAACATTAGCATACCCTTAGGTTAGGGTTTTCTAGAGAACCTGTCTAGGGTTGTATAAATTCAGTTAAGAATATGAGGGGGGGTAGATTTATCAAGCGATGAATCACCTAGAACAAAAATCATTATGATTCAAGGCTAGACATAACGATGTTAGTCATGTAATGCAAAATTTCAAAATAAGATAAAGAGAATTTTATAGTCTAAGACATACCTAGAGATGTTTCTTGACAATCCTTGTAGGAAGTGTAAGCCATGATCTTCTATACCTATAATGCATACTTTCAAGCAGAACATGTGATACCATGAACTTGATTTCATTTCCTAAGTTAGATCTCCTACATAAACATGGAGGATGGCATCCTATAAAAGTTATTCCTTCTTTCAATCAAGGACTTCTACTTGACATCCTAGATTACTTGTAACCCTAGAGGATAAGAATGCATGTTGCATCTTTATTCTAGACTAGCCATAAACAAGGATCATCAAAATGTTAAAAGATTATGTTATACGTACCTTGTGATTACATACCTCTGATAACTTATTATACTTGCATGTGCATTTTGACAATACTTACTTGAACTTCCTTAAGGCTTGAATTAGAACAGACTTCGAATTCTTCAGTTATGTGGAGATGGCTTCGTCCTTGGTCCTATAGTAGCCCTTATTATATTTCTTGTAGACAAATATTTTCACGGGTGACAGAATTGAGTTCCTTTCCTTTGACAAGGTGTGGATCGAATGTACTTCTTTATTGAACTCATAGACATGTCTTGACCTTATCTTCAACACTTAGTGCTTCAACATATTCTTGAACTCTGAAATCTATATGACTGAGACTGTGATAGGTACCAGTGTAGTGATACTTATTCACCGTGATGGGCATCAAAACTATGATAGGCATCACTGTAACAACATTGAATTTGTAGTACTGAAGTTAGTTTACTGATGATATCACCAAAGTTATCTCCATGATTTTTCTTTACGTGATCATAACACTTCAATGCACCAAGTCTATGTTCTTTGTCACTGTGGAGGCATCGAAAACTTTTCTTTCTGTGGTTGCACCAAATTGAAGAGATCATCAACCAATCCAAACTTCTCCATTGTAACAATATTGAAATGTACTTATAGCATCGAGACTTTATCCACTGTGTTATCACCACTATGATAGAACCAAGTTTCATACACTATATTAGCATCGCTGAAATAGCACCGAGTTGAGGTCATGAGATCATAATACTGTGGAAGCACCAAGACTGTGGTGACATGGTGATTGAGATAACATCGAGACCCTTCTTCTTCACCGAAATAGTACTGAACATGGTTACTCATTTTCTGAAGTGACCGAACTGTCTCACTATGCCTTTTCAGGATGCTTTTGATTTCCTTCTGACTTGATCTTTAATACAAATGCACCCAAGTGATCTTCAAACTGCGTTTTGACCATAGCTCTAAAACCATGTTAGGGAAATCCATGGAGATGGTAGTTAATTAATTTATCCGATTATAACATTATCTTGTGATGTTTTCATTATTATCATTTGTTCTTTAGAATTATCTTTTTTTTTTATCAGTAAGACTAATGCCATGCAACAAATAAAAGAGAACACGAGATGTAGGCACACTGCCAGGGAAAAACCCCACTCTAGGGGGAAAACCCGATCAAAGTTCTTCCTTTAGTAGATTCCAAATGAGACGACCAAGACCCTTACAATCTAGACTAGAGACTCCTTCCATCAAGTCATCCTTGTCATTGTAGTGCCATCGAAATATCATCACTGTAATAGCACTCAACACCTAGACCTCCTCATTGTAGTGACATTGAACCCTTCTCACTGATTTGCACCGAAATCTTTACTGTTGTAACACCGAGCCCTTATCGCTGTAGTCATACCCTTAAACTCAGACCGAACCGTGATCATTGTAGTTATACCCTTCTCACTGTTGTGGTACCGAAACATAGTTATTGTAGTAGCATCGAACTTGTAATCCGAGCTTCATTTAAGAGATATCCGCACTTCATTTCATAGATAAACCGAGCTACATTTCAGAGATGTCCACTTCATTTCAGAGATATCCGAACTTGTCCTTCTGTGATTTTATGCAAGCTACTTAGCTGATTTGTGGAGCAAGGTATAGGCTGGTATTTATAGTTGTTCCTTCTTGAAATAAGCCGACATGATAGCTTGAACAATTATGACTCCATTTTAGGTGATGCCGACATGATTTCACTTGAATGTAGTCAACTAGATGATGATCTATTTGAAGCTGTCTTGAAGGAGACTCGATGGAGGAGCCTTTGACCAATAAACAAATTGACTTTGACCCACATAAATAATCCTAAAGCCTACAATGGAGGCTTGACCTATAACAAGTGACCCAAGCATGAAACCCATGCTTTAACAAGTCAATTAAATTAATAATAAAAATTCTTTTTACTTTCTTTTGACAAATATATTACATTTTGACTTCAAGTACAATTATGAAGACCGAACCTAGTTACATTTTCCAACAACAACAACGGTAGAGACCATAACATGAGAGAGAGAGAGAGAGGCCCAAAAGTTTGATCTTGTTCTTCTTCGTCCTTTTCTAGCTTCTACCTTGAGGAGATCAAACTTGCTTGAGTGAGTGTCGAAATGAGGTCGAGTTCCTTCTTATTTATAGGCTTGTGAGGGGTATGAATTGCTATCTTTAGGCCGACTTGCCCCTTCATATAGGCTGACTTGATATTTGTATTTTGATGAGTTCTTAAAGAGTCTTTTGACTCGATTTTGACTCACATAAATTATTTTTACAATATGTAACATGCCCAAATGGGTTTTTCATACATGATAATGACTTTCTTGACTTGTAGACTCAATCACAAACCCTAAAAGCTCTCAATGGGAGCTTGACCTAAAAATAAATTTCTCTTGAGCATGAAACCCATGCCTCAAGAATAACAATAATAAATTTATTTTTCTCTTTTCATTAAATACATAAAATCATGATTACATGTCATATTGAAGACCGAACCTAGTTACATATTTCAACACTCCTTCTTAACTAGGGAGGTATTCATGATCCGTATAGGGTCCTTGGACATTCTCAATCTGAAGAATTCTCATAAGAAGAGTCAGATTGGTAAGCCATCTATTTGCATTATATCAACCAACATTGTGACATAGCAAGGCCTTGACTAACAACTCTATCTCTTCACAAGATCAGAGCACAATGTTGGTGAGACCAATGATTGGCAGACACCATCATCATTGTCTCTCAAGGCACATACCCCACCCGGGTGTTCACAAAGTATGTCCTTTCAAGACTATTCTTATATTGGATTCCCAGTCCTCAAAGAATATCGATCCTTTTCGACTACTCTTATCTTGGATGCCCTACCACATCCTCAAAGAGTATCAGATGCCAGATGCTTACCTAATCCTCCATTCTTTCTCCACAATATGAAGACAAGAATGATGTGTTTCTATCTCCCTTTCAACTAGAGAGGATATACCCATTCCCATAAAGGAATGTACCTATTCCTATAAAAGGAATGTACCCAAGCTCCCTCTTAACTAGGGTCTTGCTTCCAGCAACTCTAGGTGGAGATCATGGTACTCTCAACTGCTTGTGGGGCTCCTTCTTTTGATGTCATGAAGTTCATCTGTTTAACTATGAAGTCTTCATCAGTCGTAGGGCATCGACCATCCGTCACTTTCCTTCACGAACCATATCAGTCATGTCATTCTTCTCATCGGAAAGTGATCTTCTAGTTCACATTTGGCTTTTACTTCATATTGCTACATCTTCCAAGTCATGTTTCCTTTAGGATCTTCCATCCAACCACTTGAGTACTAGTTGTAGGTGACATCTACAAACCTATTTTGATAGCCTTGTATCAACCCATCCAGATATTGTTCAAAAAGATCAACATCAAATCATAGTTAGCTTTTTGTGATGGCCTTTCATCAAGACATCTTGCTTGCTTGCAACATCCTGCACATTCATAAACCCATTTTCAAGACTTCATATGTCAAGGGTCTACTTTCTTTACAGACTTCATCAAGGTCTTCATACCTTTTCCATGGAGATGTCACATCAGGTCCTTCTAGTCCTCAAATGTTGATTCCTTATCTTACATGACCATAGTTGCATCTTTCATGATCTCTTCTTTCTTTCTTCCCAGGAACTTCCTTCCATAGTTTCTTCATGTTTATCAACTACCTCATATTCCATATGATGACATTTATGTTGACTTCATATATGAACTAGTTCAAGGTGTATGCATCAAGAAGAAATTCTTCTTTTCCCATCATGCTCATAAGATAAAGCATTCAACCATGCTATTTGCAACCATATGATGACATGATTTAATCTATGAAATATATACATAACTCTTTCCTCCTTTTGGTCATCTAGACTTCCATCGACAACTTCCTTTCCTTGATTGAGAGTACATCAATCAACTTGACCTGCTGCACTCCTTTGTCAACATACCATCATCCTTCTAAACAATGTATACCACACAAGGTGGAATGAACAACGAGACGCTTCTTCCAACTAGAGATGAACCTTCTAATGAAGATTGTAATAGAGGATCTAGATTATGCTCATCCGACAGAAGCTCCTTTCTCATGATGATGATGTATGATGACTTCCTTCTATCATGCTAGATGACTTTCTTCCAACCAAATGTACTATATATGCTTTCAATGAGGTTACGAAGATCTACTTCCTTTATATGATGATTGCTACATCCATGTAGACTTCTCCTCCAACTATTCTTTCAATCTTTTCTTATGATGTCATGCGCTGTTGCTTCAACGTTATGCTTCTAGTATGATGCCATCTTCTACTAAGATGCATCTCGTCATAATGCTTCTCATCTTGACTACCATGGTGGAGGTCTTTTCACCTCCCACTTCTCCTAGCTATGCATTGGAGAAACACCGTAATAGTGAAGATCTATCCCTTTGGATTTCTTTCATCAGGATCTTCCACTTCTTCGATGATATGAGCTTCATTTCTTTCTTTCCTCTTGTTGTCCTTCTTGAATTTCGGAAAATCTCTCTTGTAATGCCCATATTCCCAACAGCCATAGGATTGGATCTTTGACATATCCTTCTTCTCCTTTTTCTGAGGACCAAATTTTCCGAACTTTCCATTTATCTTAGCCATGGCAACAAATACTTGAACTTGTTCATTTGATCCCACATCACTTTTTGCTTTTAACATGGTTTCTTTAATCTTACACAATGACCAAAGTTCACTGAATGGGGTAGCTTCCTTGTTTCCATAGATATTTGAGACAAAGTTGCCCCATTCCTCTGGTAGTGCATTGAGCACAAATGTGGTCATCTCCTTATTGAACATTATTTCTCCCAACTCTTGTAGTTGGTCTTGTATCTCTGACACCCTCATAAGATATGAGGCTATCCCTTCTTCCTTTGATACCTTCATCTTATATAGCTGAGTTCTCAAAGATGACTTCTCCAACGGTACTTATGGTGAACAATTCTACTAACTTCTTGTAGAGTTCTTTTGATGTCTCCAACTTTGATGCATAAGGTATGAGAGGATTCTTGATGGATTCTATGAGAATTCTTTGAGCCCTTACTTCCCCTTTCATATACTTTGCTAGAGCGTGAGCTTCTTCCTTTCGAGGTTTAGTCATTGTACCCTTAACATGTTCAATGACTTCACTCTCTACGAGGATCAAATCTGTCCTCTCTTCCATGCAAGAAAGTTTGATGACCCAACCAATTTGTTGCTTTCCTTGCAAACTGAAGTCATTTTGATAGCAGATTCAGACATAAATATAGAGGTAAGAACTTGTCAAATGAAGATGCTTCTTGATGGTGATATTGACAACTTGATGCCTTTCTTGATGATGTTGATGATAAAAGATGTCTTCCTTCAAAAGTTATCCTTGACACAAAGAGAGGGATGATGACAACGCCTCTTCTTGCTTCTCTGGATGATAGTGAAGAATGTGGTGGCTTTCCCAAGGTGCTTCAAATGTAGGGTATTTCTTTGATTGAGTGGATGTCGGGTCCTTGAGGTCTTTATTTCTTTGTGATGAAGATTATTCAATGTGCAAGCTTCCCAAATATGCTTCAATTGAAGCACCCTTTCTTTGAGTGAGCTAGGGTTTTGAGGTCTTCTTTGATGCTCCTTAATTACTTTCTTCACAATGATGAGAGGGTTAGTCCTTCTTGATGATTGATGCTCTTGATGTTTCCCAAATGATCTTCTTGTGCTTCGGCCCTTGAGTATCCTTCTCTAAGCTGCCTTTTCTTGATGTAGTCACCTTAGCTCTGATCCTATGTTAAAAAACCTAGGCGCAACAAGTTAAGTGGTTTCTCTTACTTTGATAATTGCTTGTGAAGTCTTTTTACTTATATTGATTAGATTATTATTCTACTTGATTATTGTTGTGTTCTTATCATCAAACAACTACCAAACCATAAAGAACAATGAGATAAGAGGACACAAGTTATAGACGATCAGCTAGGGCCAAAACCTCTCAAAATGAGAGGAAAACCCACAAGAATTCTTCTCTTCTTATAGACCTTCAATTGATGAATTCCAAGACCTATGACCCTTGACCAAGACCCTCCAAGGCCAAGTCAAACCTTTTGAGCTTTTCCTTGTAGCAACTTCCACAATTTCGACTTCCAACAAATCCTTCTGCAACTTTGACCCCTAACAGTTTATTCTACAACTTCGACTCCCAACAAATTCTTCTGCAACTTTGACCCAACAATTTCTTCTTCAACGTTGACTTGCCCAACGACTTTCCAACACTTTGACCTACGCAACAACTTTCCAGCACTTCGGCTTGCCCAAAACTTTCCAGCGCAACAACAATTGTAGGAATCCTAAGACAAGAGAGAAAGAGAGGCCGAAAAGTTCGATCTTGCTCTTCTTCTTCTTCTTTGTCCTTTTCCAGCTTCTATCTTGAGGATACCGAACTTGCTTGAGTGAGTGTCCAAATGAGGTCGAGTTGCTTCTTATTTATAGGCTTGTGAGGGGTATGAATTGCTATCTTTAGGTTGACTTGTCCCTTCATGTAGGCTGACTTGATCTTTGAATTTTGACGAGGTCTTGGAGGGTCTTTTGACTCAATTTTGACACACAAATTATTTTTACAATATGTAACATGCCCAAATGTTATTTTCATACATGTCAATGACTTTCTTGACTTGTAGACTCAATGACAAGCCCTAGAAGCTCTCAATGGGAGCTTGACCTAAAAATAAATTTCTCTTGAGTTGAAACCCATGCCTCAAGAATAACAATAATAAATTTATTTTTCTCTTTTCATTAAATACATGAAATCATGATTACATATGTCATTATGAAGATCAAACCTAGTTACATATTTCAACACCCCATATATGCACTAGGCTAAATTTAGATGCCTTTAACCATATGCCCTACTCAAATAATTCTTTTAGTTTCCATTTTCCATGCAAGTGTAAGTGGATGAAGCCAAGCATATTGAAGCAATTTGCATTTAGTGCATTCATCTCAAGATGCGAAGGGGCATTACTAGATAGATGTAAGTCATGTTGGGCTAAGTTTAAATGGTTACTCTCTCCAATTGTGAGGGGATGGGTCATCCAATTGGGATACCAATGTGAACAAGTAGTTTGATATTATATAGAACAATGGAATGGCATACAATAGCAAGAGCTAAGATTCCCAAACTTTTGAGAGTCTAGTAAGGGCAACAAGGAGGAATGGAGCAATTTTATCCCATTATTAAGGAGTTCAAGATAAAGGGATATAAGGATGTATCTACCAATTTAGTGAAACTCAGGAAGAATGGCCAATTACCCAATGAGACTTCAAAAAATGTTAAATTTGAAGTTGTGGTTGGGAAAACTATAAATGAGATTGTGATTTAAATTTTGAACTCTATAAGTTAGGGTTGGAAAAGAGAAAAATGAAGAATTCCTAGGGATCCAAGAAGAATGGCTAATTATCCGATGGGACATCGAAACTAATAAATTTTGAGGCATGGTTAGACAAATTATAAATCGGGTTGTGATTTGAATTTTTGAACTCCATAATTTAGGGTTGGAAAAGAGAAAAATGAAGAATTACTTGGGATCCAAAACATTAAAGGTGCGTCGATGAAGGTAATGGACTTAACATTAACTCATTCTTAAATTTGATAATGGTGTGAACCACACAAATTTGGAGAAATTTCCCAAAACAAAGAAACAAACCTGATTTACGACGTTAAGAATTGATAAGGTTAGCGAGCCTTGACTAATGTTTTTAATGATCAGTTCCAAAGAATGAAATGCTAGGGACCTTGGAGCAAGTGTTGAGATTAAAGAAGTGAAACAAGCATACATATTTTTCTAAGCGCAACAAACAATTAAGAAAATAAAAATGCCAAATAAATGATGCTAGTAATGAGCCAACCCTTGTCCTTTCCTAGTTGTTCCTAGGCTTCAAATTTTCTCAACAACATGAGAATGGAAGGTAAATGTTGATATTGAATGAAACGGCTTGAAATGTGTGGACTTTCAATCGGAAAGAAGCTAAATTGCATCCAAAGATGGAGTAAGCTCAAGCAGTTGTTCTAAGAAGAGGAGTAAGGTCAAACAATTGACCTAGGAAGAGGCTTTAAAGGTCATGTTGAGGAAGTTCAATGAATCAAATTAGGGCATAATGTAGACATAAAATTCCAAGATACCTCCTATAATGAAAGAGTAAGCTTTGCTCTTTGTTGCTACTCAAGAGAGTGATAATGTCCTATCCATTGTAGAACAATGGTGCTATTATATAGTGCATTGCATGAGCTTAGTGGTTAGGTGTGGGGGCTTTATTGAAGAGAAAGAGGTTTATAAGGCTTATGGTTTGGTTGTTGCATGGAAAACACAATAGAGGAGAATTTTGGAGGTTTAGTGGTCATATAACTTATGTTGAACGCTTGAAGTAGTGGAACAAAAGATTTTCGGGGGTTGATGAGGCAACCAATATGCTTATCATTTTTGTTCCATGGTTTGGTTGTTGCATGGAAACACAATAAAGGAGAAATTTCAAGGTTTAGTGGTCATATGACTTATGTTGAAGGCTTGAAGTAGCGAAACAAATTTTTTTTCGGGGGTTGATGAAGCAACCAATACACTTATCATTTTTGTTCGATATGTTAGCTTTGTTACCCACCAAAGTGGGTAATCCCATAGGAGAAAAAATTTCTCCTACATTTGATAGCCAGCTAGTCAGGTAGACAGCAAGCGGCCCCTGCCAGCTACCATTAAATGATGATATGCTATGTGCCTCCGCCACTTGCATCAACCGTGTGCTTCTCACTCATTTTGCATTAGCACTTGGATGAAGGTGGGCTGCCATTCAAAAGGTGCCTAGATCATTTTGCAATTGGGTGCTTATACTCGTTTGTTTTTGGGCATTTGGTATGGATAATGGGGTGATTTGGAAGATTGATAGATCTTGACCATATTTTTGTTCTCTCACCTTATCAGGGGGGTTAATCTTTGACCCTAGTCAAGTTAGACCTCCCTTAAGGCCCTTTTGGGTTATAGGAGGGGCACTACCTGTGAAGCCATGATTGAGATAACATGTTCCATTTTCCTTATATCATACTTAACACCTTCCATCCCACATTACAAGCCCTGTATCTCATCTCCATTCCTTAGGTACAACTTATCATTGGTTCTTGGGGATTTGGCACTCTCATGTTCACATACCTTGAGTAGGGTCCCAAAACTTTGCCCTAGGAGGTTGATGTAGCTAAAAGAAAAGGAAAAATCATATCATGGCTACAACAAAACAAAACAAAAGAAGATCAAAATTCAAAAGATGGCTGGGACAATTAGTGCGTGCGCAAAAGCCTAGCATGAGCTCTACTTACCTCATATGGCCATTACCTGGTTCCTAAGTGCATGATGCCCCATTACATCAAAAGAAGGAATCCTTGCAGGTCCCAACCCAGATGTGCAATAAATTGATTCATCTTAAAGGGTTCATAAAATTGCTACATCATACAAAGTAAGCTCTAACCCCAGAGCTATAAGCAGTAATACGAGTGAGTAATCAAGAAGAAGTAAAAGACACACAAGAGTGGTGGAAAAACCAAGGTCGAGCTGTTAACTTCTGCATCCATGAATGTTCCGTCCTCACATCTGTACACTCCGGATGTGGACACCCCATCAGCTAGTCCCTTTGACCATAGCACTTGGCCATGAAGTCTTCTCCCCTCCATTGCCGCATTATTGTTCACTAACACCTATCAATTGAAGGGTGGACCAGGGGATTATTACGTCCCCCAAGGGGTTGGAAGCACCTAATAGGGTTGACCTTTAGCCATCCCTACCTAGGAAGAAAACACCTTTGTGAGATCTTGGCCCAAATCTTAGAAAGGGATCCTTGTATGAAGTATTAAATTGCCCTTGACATTCAAGTTTGGTACACATAGATACATTATTGATCTTAGTCCCTAATGACTGGTTGCTTTCACTAGAATCCATGTTTTTGTCAGGTGATTTGGTAGCCCAGACTTTGGGCACCCACTCCATAGGTACCTCGGGTCCTTTAGAGGAGTACATTAGCCCAAACAAGTGCAATGTTTGTTGGGTGTAGGAATTGCAGTTCAACAAACTCCTTCAACACTTAATTTGTCAACCCGGGGCTACGTAAGCTTAGAGGCGTAGCACAAGAAATGCCAAGAAATGATATGTGAACCTTCACTAAATCTGTTCCTATCTTTCTTAATTACAGTTTGCAAAATCAAAAAGATCACACGACAAATAATACCAAGAGAATTTAGGTGCTGGAATGAAAAAGAAAGTACTTTGCAGAAACTCAATAAAAGGAACTTCAAATTGTCATGAACAATCATGATCAATAAAAGATAAATATCTGAGACTAAGTTTAGTGCAGTTGTAGGACAAAGAAGTAATTAAATTGTTAAGGACATTTGTCTTCATTAAAGATTTTCCTTCTTGCACTGAACCATCGTTCCTGCACTGCAACAACATTCCTGTACTGGAACGATGTTCCTGTACTGAAGCGATATTCCTACACTGGAAGTATGTATTGTGCCTACACTGAAGATTTCGACCTTCATACAAGAGCTCTGGGTTCCTGTACTAGAGCACTCTGTTCCTGTACTGAAACAGAGGTTCATGTACCAAGAAGTCAGCGTTCCTGTATTGGGTTTCCAAACTACTTGTAGAAAATGAAAAGGGTGTTAACTAAGAATAAATTGCAAGGCACAACAGAGCTGAGGAAATAAACATTCATAAGCAAAAGACTCTTTAACTAATCATGAAATGTACTTCGAAAGTCAAAGAAAAATCCTTGCTAGAATAGGAAACTTCTTGCATGTGAAAAATAACTATCTGATGCAAATACAAGCAGGCTTCTTCCTGAGATGACTGTTATTATGTAAATCAGATATGCACTTATTATAAATATAAGTTTTAGCTTAAGGTCCCTTCAATAATTTCAGTGTTAAATTGAGTTACTTCCACAAGGGAAACGAGTGCAAGCATAGATCTATATAATGCAAACAGTGTTTCATTAAAGATCATAAGGATAAATTAATTCTAAACTGAACTTTCATACTAAGAATGCTTGGAAACTTCACTCATAAATAAAACACGATTTGCAGAAGAAAGCAAATGAACTTGAAGGAAATAAAAGGACTTGCAAAAGTAAACTAAGCAACCTTCACTTGTAAAAATGAAAACGCACCGGTGCAAGTAACTAAAATGCACTCCTTTTGCATAAAGGAAATTAAACACACATCAAAGGAAAGCAGGGTTAACACGAAAGGCAGGAAATAAACACACCCAAGCCTGCACACTTCGGATCCGAATCACACAGCTTATGTAGAAGTCAAAGCTTGTTAACTATGAAAGAACAAAATATAACCTGCTTAAACCTTGCATAAAAATAAGTTTAACATACCTCACAAAAAAGAGAGAACGAGCTGGGTTTGCTGGGCCCTAGCCAACCAGCGCGTTTCCCTGCTACAAGATCTGGAACTTCACGTACTCAAGTAATACATCACAAAGATATTAGAATAGAAAAATGCATAACTGGCGCAGTCCTTTGTATTAAACTTCAAAAATAGCAAATATGCATGATGGATCCCAGATCCAACCCAGAAAATATGGTGACGCAGAAAAAGATCACAGTATATGTCAAAAATTCCTCAGAGTATCGCTACTTAGCTTCCACTAGAAACCCTATTAAATATACATTCTCGGCTCAAGGCCGCATCAGAAAGTACAACAAACATTTATCTTGGGCCTCTCGGCTGTTAACAAAAGAAGGGGTCTCGGTCGAAGCCCTGGTCTTCACATCCTGCATATTCCTCTACGCTCCGAGCCCAACAAAGATGACTGATCTTCTGGCAAAGAATCCACGCAGTTTGTCAAGCTGTCTCAGCCGTAAGCAGTGAACCAAGTTGAAGTTGACAACTGCGTCGGAAGTGCAAGAACAACGGACGATACGAGAATCATTCCTGCACCAACCCGTCTTCCACATTGATTAATACTTTCGCCTTATTGAATTACCTTAGGAAAGAGAACATATAAGTTGCAAAGGCAAATAAGATATTAAATCTATTTAATTTATAATTAAGTTCATATATAACCCTTAATACGAAAACCATGAAAGAAGCGCAGGAATGAGTACAAGTTTAAGAGAAGTGCAGGAATAAATATGCTCCAAGGTTAAAATAGAGGCTTAGGTAGTGTGTTTGAGGTAAGATAGAGGTTAAAAATAGGACAATTCTGCTGATCAACAGTGTTGAGAGTCTGGAGCCTCTTAGCATCACTATTAGATGACACATGTCCCATAGCACCTGTAGGAGCTAGGACATTGGTGGATTTTGACCTCGATTTGAGGATTCTTCAGGATGACACCACTGGACCCAGCATGCCCTAGGCTGGCCTTGACACAACTTGATGGGCAAGAGCTGATTTAGAGCCCAAATGAGGATGGTCTCACCTTGATAGACTAGGGAGGGCTTGTTGCATTGGAGGAAACCCTGTTGCTGGAAAGAAGGAGACCTTATTTAGTAGTTGGAGACCCATGGAGACCACCTTGTGGCACCCCAGTTGGATCTTGGGACCCCTCAAGTGATTTTGAGGTAAAATTGAGGGCCAACCCTCAAATTTGGATCTATTAGGCTTCTACACCTTCTTGGACATTTCATCACCCTTGGACAAGGAATTTGGAGCACTTATAAGTTATGATGGACAACGTCAACTTTTTGGAGGCTATGGCTCACACGTGTGGGAAAATTAGGCCTATGTTCTTGTTAGCTAATGGGTTGGCTTGTAACCCAAGGACATTTAGTGATTTAACTTGTTTTTAGGGGTTCTATACACATAATTACTTGTCCCGTTTCTCATATAAGTAGAGGATAAGTTCATTTCACTATTCATCATCACTGATCACATTTTCGACCCTCTTTGCGAAACTCGACCTAGTTGAATTATGCTTTTGTATCTTGTGGAACTGTGATCTGTGTTGGATCTGTGTCCAATGGAGCTATTTCTTGGCTTTGGAGATGTCATTATAGAGCAATAATGTACTTTTACATGCTTTCTATTTTGTAAGTGTCCTTGTATTTGATAAATCTTTACTATTTATGGCCATTATATATAATGGTTAATTATCTGGGGTTTTTATGTGCTACTTTATGGTTGAAAATTATTCTATGAACTCGTGATGATAAAATTGAATGCATTACCCATATATAGAATGTGAATGATAGTCTGATGTGTGTGATAGGTGAACTTGACTCTGGAGAAAGAGTCAAAGTAGACCAAGTCAAGCAGTTGTGGTTTTGGGCATGTGGTATAGCGTACACATGGTTTTCTGCCCATCGGATTGCAGATAATGGAGCCTTTAAAAGGCTGGGAAGGCTTCATTGTAATGGGGCCAAAGGATGTTAGCGGTGAAGGCTCACTTGGCTGGCTTGGCCATGGTTTTGGCTAAGGGATCTAATGTAATCTCGTTAGGTCGGGTTTTTCCCAGGGTCAATTTTGTGCATTATGTTTGAATGTGTTTGTTGCTGGCTAGTTTTAAGTTTTCCTCTTTATATCTCTGTGATTTTTATGTTTCTGTGATTAGAATTTCATGTGATATCAGAACCAAAGGTGGATGTGCTTTGGCTTCAAAAGGACACTTTTGTTGCCAAGAGTTATATGGCCTGGTGGATGGTAGGATGGGACCATCGCACATGAGGGCGATGAGATTTTGCATGGCATTGGTCTAAGGGCAACCCTAAATTGATTGATTGTGGAGAAAATCGTGGCCCTGGAGATCCTGTGTTGGATTGGCTTGAAATCGACGATTTTAGTGGTTATCTTGCTTTGTAGATCTACAATACACCGATAATATTCAAACTTGAGGCCTCACCCTTATATTGCACAGGTGTTTTGGTTGGGTTTTGAGTACGAATTGAAGGAAAGTTGAGCTATAACGACCGACCAATATTTAGGGGAAGAATAAGGGAAATTCGATGGCTAACGACAAGGTCGAGGTCGAGGAGAGAAATTTTTTTGAACGTGGAATGTGCGTCAAGCCTAAAATCTGTGAGCCCTTATGGACTTGATTCGTGAGATATTCATGTGCAATAGAGATGTTGCGCTTGTTGAATGGAGTACCTGGTGGTGGAGGTGATTGAGTTTACCAGTGACACCACTTGTGATAATAAAAGAGAGGCAAAGGTTTGTGTTTTCTGGAGAAGGATTGATGTTTCTTAGGAGGACCACAAGGGTTTTCACTCAACAAATGATCACATAACAGGGTAGCGCTTGAGATCAAAGTGGAACTTGTGAGATAGCAACAGAGGCCATGAGAATACAATTCACCATCAAAGGCTACAAGGCGACACTAGTGTTTTGTTGCAGAGAGGATCTTTACAATTGCTATGAGATATGGGATTTGTCATGACCATGATTACCCCATATGAGTGGCTCTTAAGTGGCACAATAGAGGCCATGCTAAGAACAAAATTGTAGAGTTATCAATGGAAACAAAGGCAAGTGCAACAAAAAGAACTTTGGTGGTAGGAGCAAGGGTAGATATCATCAAGACAGAGGGCCTCTCGAAGCGACCGTGGATGGCCACGTGGTCACGATTCCAAAGGGCACAATAGTGCTCCATATCTACGAGTTAGTGAGGGTTCATGTTCTTGGCTTCTGCTATCATCCCCGCCTCTCCATCGCATAAATTTTTTGTATTTATCTTGTTGAGGTCTAGAAAAGTCTCAAGCATGTGGCATCATCCACAATCCCTGTGCTTCCTGGCATGGCGGGTGGTCGAGGGTGTAGAGGAGAGCGACTGGGGCACCATAATCCCAATGCCCCTTGGTTTTTTCGGTGCTATGATGCCCTAGGTATCTAGGGCTGATATGAAGGAACGAATGATGAAATATCAGCGGATTCTGCATCTTTTCGCTCTAAGGAGAGACAAAGGAAGCCACAACGTTTAAAATTGTTGATGAGTAGAGCAGTTAAAGGTGAGAGGATTGGTTAGTAGCCACAAATAAAAAGAAAAAATAACACTTATTATAATGGAGTCAGATGTTTCTAAAAATTCTTTGTAAGTGGGCTTACTGTTATAAGACTTGTTAAGACATGTTGTAAGACCTGGTAGACATGCGTACCTTTGAGTAATTGTCGATAAAGTCTGGGTTAGACTTAGGTGATAAGGGGAATGTTGGGTTATTAGATACATCAGGTAGAAACTTTGAGGGGGGTAAGGGCTATAGTGATTGGGGCTAATTCACTTGGCAGGTTTGACTAGATTTAGGTAAACTTGACTTGGGGGAAAGAGTAAAAGTTGACCAAGTCAAACAATGGTGGTTTTGGGCACGTGGTATAGCATACCCATGGTTTTCTTCCCATGGGATTATAGATAATGGAGCCTTTAAAAGGCTGGGAAGACTTCATTACAATGGGGCCAAGGCTCACGTGGATGTGAGCGGTGAAGGCTCACTTCGTTGGGTTGGCTAGGGTTTTGGCTAAGGGGTCTAATGGAATTTCTTTAGGTTGGGTTTTTGCTAGGGTAAATTTTGTGCTTTATGTGTTTAATGTTTATGTTTGTTGTTGGTTGTGTTATGTTTCTCTAAGTAATTTATTTTTTCTCTAGTAAATTTTCTACAGGGTGAACCTTTAAATTAGCTCCACCCATTGACTTTGCTCTCTCACAAAAGTGATAGCTCGGGTTTGAAACCTAGTGTTTCTTATTCCCTTACTCTTTTGCGAAGGTTTAGCAACCTTTAAACATCCCTTAGACTCCATCACCCAAGGTCAAGGCACCGACCTTTTGTTGCATGGTTGATCATCTTAAAATCATCTTGAATTTCACCTTTTCTCCTCTCTAACTTGCTTTTTAGCCTCTTAAGGTAAGCTGCTAACTAGGGCTAGGGATCTTTCCTCAATTAGGGTTTAGGATGTTCCTTGGTCGAGGGATTCAACATGTGGAGGTGAGGTATTTGCCTCAAAATCAACTCATTCCCGTGGCTAATTTCTCTATTTTAGGTCAAATGTCCCTTGCCCTAGGTAGATTTTGCCTTAGAGAAAAACCCTAGTTTGCCTTGGGCTTCAACTTGGGGCTTATTGAAGGCTTCTCGTTCCATAAATTAAAGGTATACATAAGTTGGAAGCCTTTTCTTGGCCTTGTGGACTTAGGTTGATCCATTTACCTTGTTATTTCTCAAACCCTAGGTCATGTTGTGCCCTAATTAGGCTTATTGGAGGATGCACATTGCTTTACTTTTCTAGCTTAGCCCTGTCCTTAAGAATGTATCCCTCCTTGAGCCTATCTTCTTACCTTATTTCTTGCACTTGACGTATCCTTTTACATGACCTACTACAAGGAAACCTCCCTAGTGGTGGAAGTCCACGAAAGAGCAAGAGGTAGTGGTTGTGGTGACAGGGGTTCACACCTCGTATTGTTGCCCCTTGGTCTAGTTCTTGTCTTGTGAGCTCCCCTCACAAGACTTGCTATATTTTGAGGCAACAAAGCTTCTTATATAAAATGCATCTATTTGTACTCTTTATTAACAAACAATGAATTGATGTCTTTTCAATTCATTAAACTCTAACTACTTAATGATAGTTTTTTCTTGTTAGTTAAAGCATTTCCCCTAGGTTCTACAATAGTGACAAATCATTGCTAGGCAATTCTAGCTTGCTTAGGAGGTTTATAAGGCCTATGGTTTGGTTGTATGGAAATCACAATAAAGGAGAAATTTGGAGGTTTAGTGGTTGTATGACTTATGTTGAAGGCTTGAAGAAGTAGTGGAACATAAGATCTTAGGGGTTTGATGAAACAACCAATATGCTTATCAATTTTATTCCATATGCTAACTTCTTATACAAAATGCATCTATTTGTACCCTTTATTGACAAACAATAAACTCATGTCTTTTCAATTCATTAATCTCTAACTACTTATTCATAATTTTTCCTTGTTATTCAAAGCGTTCTCCCTAGGATCTAGAATAGTTACAATTACAAATCATTGATAGGCACTTTTGGCTTTCTTAGTAGCATACTTAGGCATGACCAACAATTATATTTTAAGAAATGGTCCAAGTACATGAGCTAGATCAATTTTAGCTATAAAGAAACTACATGACATAACCTTGTATTGTTGATGTGTATATGCTTTGAATTCAACATTTCCTTTGGGTGAACTTTTCATGATATACAATGTACACATCACAAATCAAGAAAACTTATTATATTTTTGTGAAGGTATTCAACACCAAAGAAGAGGCACGTTGTTATTATAAATTTCAATACTTTCTTCTTAAAGCATGTTTATCTATGCTCCATTCAAGCTTGTATGGCTAGATGGGTATAGGGGTACGGTAGTTACCAAAAACTAAAATTTTGTACATAGGTGGGGGGTTATGCCAAGTACAAGTATATTTGAAGACTATAAAGATTTCATTGATGACAATTATCTTGGCAACTATGTACACTATTTGTAGTTACATAATCTATTACAAAATTATATTAGAATATATTTATTTATTTATTTTTTGATAGATGCTTGCAACAAACATGAGAAAGTGGATCTATGAAAGCAATCCTTTAGCTAAGTTGTTGAGCCTAGGGGGATCTATTTTGCCAAATTTGACTAGGACTTGCATTTAGCCCCAACGACACATGGTCCATTTAGTTGGGAGAATTTTAACGTTGGTGGGGAATAACAAATCCTTGCCTTACCAACCAGGAAAGCCCCTTTTCCCTATTTACTAAATTTCTTGATTTGACTATTGAGATTGTATTACTAACACTAGACTATTTGAGTGAATGTGCAACATTGTACCTTCACAAATTATCGACAAAGTATAATAGTGCCCCCCCCCCCCCCCCCCCCCCCTCAGAAGAACTATAATACAACTCCTTGTAGCTAAGCACTCTACATCTGTTGCGCATCATTGAAATGAGCAGGTGACAAAGATACTTGTTTGGACCGACTTGTAATACCCAACTCCAACATACACTGGAGCTCAATATTTTAAGCACAATTGCCATCTTTGGATAATATTCTTTTCCAATTATGTTGGATTACATCCATACCTTCTTTGTTGTTTTCTAGATTATTGTTCTATTACCATAACATAATTTTGGTTCACTAGTTGCATTCTTCATTTGTAGGTTTGGAGCCCTTACATAAAAGTCTCAAGCAATTCCATACTAGAAACTTTCACTTCACATATTTTTCTTAATCTCTAATTTCACAAAACTTTGTTGTACTTTGCTTAGACATCTTTACGCATAAGTTATTTTTTCGATTCCATAAAGTGCATTAACGAAGTTTCCATGGTTTCCACAACACGTTGATTTTAAACTAGAACTTTTGGATCTCATGTTTCTTTGCACTAAATCTTTTGGCCCCTCGTGATATTTATGGAATATTATTTGATGTGTGAGCAAATATTTCCTCATATGCATAAGATGAGATGTGTCTCATTTTTTAACTTTAGTAATCATCATGAGAGGGCTTGCTTCCTCACAAGCTTTTTTTTATACCTTTTATTCTACAAGTTTACATGGTTTCTTTGACCATGTTCTCCATTCATTTCTTGAAACTTATGTTATTGATTACATGACCATTGTTGGAGAGAGGACTCATCAGTGGAGAGAGTCTCATCATGGCATTTTGAATCGTAACCCTTTACATGCCTTTCTTGTCACTTGTTAGATTTTGATGGTTGGGTAGCATCAGAGAGGTGTTCTAGTCTCGACTTTGGTCAGAGAGGCTTAGAAACACTAAAACTCCAGAACCCAAAAAAAGTTTCAGGATAAAACACCTAAAGATGCCTCAATCAAGTTAATTAGTCAGTACTTAAATTTTTCCGAAGTCTAACTTAGGAAAAATGATTAATTAACAAGAATTAATTGAGAAAGGTGAGATTTTTGTAGAAACTCACATGGATCAAGTTAGAAATAATCTTAGCTATTGATGAGGATTTAATCATGGCCGTTGGTGAGCCAACGAGAGATTATAAGAGGAGGTTGATAGGGTTGGAGCAAAACACACTAGTAGTGTGAGTTCCTTGGTAGATTGAGTTTCCTAGTTGCACAGATCGAGCAAGGGAGAGAAGTTTGAGCCAGAATGGACGCTGTAGTAGTAGCAACGAGTCGCTTGGCAGATCAAACTACTTAGTTGCAAACATTGAGCACAGAGAGAAGTTCGAGCCAGAAAGGACGCAAGTGTAGCTGCAGGGGTAGCTGCAACAGTGACATCAATGATCAAGGCAAATCAAGTTTCTTAGAGAGCAGAGTTCAACTAGGGAAGAATTCGAGCCATTGATCGAGTGGCAGTGACTGAGGGAGCGACGCAGTGACTGAGGGAACAACAAAATCATTTCCAATATAATTTCTCAGTAGTAGAGCAACAATAGTTGGGAGGTTGAATTTTTTCTGGAGAGAGGCCGAGTAACTAGTGTGAGCAACCAATAATCCTAGTTCGAAGTGTTGGAAAGTGATCGTTACAGTTGCAAGACAGGAGGTTACCTAGAAGGCATATCAAGTCACTTCCAGGGCTAGAGGGAGGCAGGACGACTCATCCAGAGCCAACTAGCAGACAATGCGAAGTATTTGGGCCAAGTAGTGTGCATTTCTGGTCGGGAGGAAGTGCAAGTAGGACCAAAGTCGCTGAATTTGGTTGTAGAAGGGAGGAATTTTCTCCAAATAGTTTTGGCAAAATATTTTGTTGGAGTATAGCTAGATTAGCATCCAGATTTGTACTTAGAATTTTTTGCTGCAGAATAATAATAAAACCCTCATCTGTTGCACTGGTTTTCCCGCATTGGGTTTTTCCAGGGGCAGTTATCCCAAAATAACAATGTCAATTTTTGTGTGTGCACTCTATATTTCTCAGATTCTAGCATTTTATTTTCTGTAGCGTTTTTATTGTGAAGAAATTGCAGTGTGATTAATTCGTTATTTTGTCGTAACAAAATAAACTGCATAATTTAATCAATTAGAAGAATTAATTCCAGTTGCTGCATTTCAAGGGAAATTTCACAGTGTTGTCACAAAAAATGTAGAGTTGTATAAAAATAAGTGGAGTTGGTGAGTTTGCACATGGGCATGTGCCTACTACCTACTTGTTGAATTTTAAATAGTTCTCCAATTTGATAATTATTCCTCATGATTTTTTCTTATACAGATCTTATCTTACATTCATTATCCATCATAAAATAATTACATAGAGAACGTCAACAATAACAATATGCCAATAAGATCATAAAGAGACAACCACACAATAACAACATTATTTTACCTTGTGAAAACCCACATGGGGAAAAACCCAACAACCTTTTCATTAGAGAAATCTTCAATTCAACAGAGATACATCTTGGTCAATAACTAGGTCAAACTTGGTCCATCCACCTAGTCAAGTCATCAGCCCTTTGAATAGGCTAGGCCTTCCGCCTTCCTTAGGATTTTGGTCCCTTGTTGCTCTTCTTCAACACAAACAAATTGACCTTCTTGCCTTAGACTTTGTTGCCTTAGATGATGACACTTTGCTGGCCTCAGAATTGTAGGAATTTACAGGGTAAGTTCCTCAGACAGAACACCAAAAGGACACCGCTCACAAACAGATCACAGATCAATACACCAGTATTTTGACGTGGTTAAACCCCTCAGAGAGGGAAACAGTCCACGGCCTGCGCCAACGTGGCTACTACAGGCAATTTATTAATAAAAGAATGAAAATTTACATAAGCTTCTCTCATGCACGGTTAACCTACAAATGACCCTCCATGCGCTTTAAATAGAATTCATGGACCAATCGGGTGTCAAGCCACGGATCAAGTGTCGGTAATACCGAGGAGAGAATGAACCGTCGGATCACTACATATCGTGACCGTCGGATTGTAAGTTACAAAATGTACAACGGTAAAGAAACACACTTTACCTAACTCTATACCTAACTCTATACTAGACCAAGTTGAACTTAACTATTTCCTATGTGTCGGAATATCCTAACATCCCCCCTTAAGAACAACTTGGGATAGGATTGAAGGATTTACAAATATGACACAATAGGAGAAGGAAGGAGGCACAAGAGCCTATCCCCCCTTAGTGACAACTTCCTGAACTCCAAGCATATATCGAAGTTTAGTGAACTTCGCCTCTGTGAGAGCCTTTGTGAAGATGTCTGCAACCTGATCATCTGTTGAACAATATTGCACTTCAAGAACATGGTCATGAATGAGCTTTCTGATGAAGTGCATGTGAAGTTCAATGTGTTTGCTGCGCTGATGCTGAACTGGATCTTTGCAAAGCTGAATGGCACTTTGATTATCACACCAAAGTGTAGTCGGATGCTGCTGCTCAAAGCCCAATTCTGATAGGATCTGACGAAGCCACAAGGCTTCCTTACTAGCTTCCATGGCACCACGATACTCTGCTTCTGCTGACGAAAGAGAAATGGCAGCCTGTTTCTTACAAGCCCATGTAATAGGTCCTGAACCAAGAGTGAAGACATAACCGGCAGTAGACTTCGATCATCAGGGTCACCAGCCCAATCAGAATCAGTGAAACCAACTAATAGAGGAGCTGCTTTGGCACTGTAATGAATCCTAAACTGTACTGTACCTCGAACATAACGAAGTATTCTTTTAGCTGCTTTCCCATGACTTTCACGGGGGTTTTGCATAAAACGAGCAGCAAGGCCAACAACAAAGGAAATGTCAGGACGAGTATGGGTTAAATACAAGAGTTTTCCTACAAGTTGACGGTATAAGGTAGCATCAACTTCAGGAGAAGTACAAGAGACTGAAAGTTTGACTCCAGACTGAAAGGGAGAAGGAGCTGGCTTACAATCTTCCATGTGAAAATGACGAAGAATATCACAAGCATACTTGGACTGGGAAAGGGAAATACCCTCCTTGGATTGCAAGACTTGAAGACCGAGAAAATATTGTAAGTGTCCTAAGTCTGTCATTTCAAATTTCTTTTTAAGGCTGGACTTCACATGGTTTATAAGGTTGGGGTCACTACCAGTAAGAATAAGATCATCAACATAAAGAACAAGGATGATTAGAGAGTTGCCCACTTTCTTGGTGTAGACAGTATTGTCAGAATAACACCTAGAAAAGCCAGATTCTAAAAGAAAGCTATCCATTTTGGCATACCAAGCCCGAGGAGCTTGCTTGAGACCATAACGAGATTTCTTAAGTCGACATACAAGGCTGGAGTCTGTTTGGATGAAGCCAATGGGTTGTTCCATATAGATTTCTTCATGCAAGTCCCCATGCAAGAAGGCAGATATAACATCCATCTGATGGACTTCCCATTTTAAAGAGGCAGCAAGGGAAAGAACAAGGCGGATAGAGTTCATTTTGGCAACAGGGGAGAAGGTTTTAGTGTAGTCAATGCCTTCAAC
>APFE030062157.1:62567-76917 GCA_000404065.3 Pinus taeda | reverse complement strand
ACTATCTTCTTTCTTAACCTTAACACCTTCCAAGAGATATCTAAGGGTCTTAAATTTGGACAAGAAATCTTCAATGCAAGAAAAATTATTAGGATCCAATGTAAGCAACTCGTTCTCAAGTTGATGGGCTCTAATTTCATTTTGAATCCCAAAAACTTTAGTGATTTGTTCCAATGCTTCATGAGGAGTATCAAGATCTGCAATATGGAATCTAAGATCAGGAGAAATAGATATCCCTATCAAACCACGTGCTTGATCTTGTCTATTTTCCCATTTATCAACTTTGTCTTCATCTTTTGGTTTCTTCTCTTGGCCCATGGCTATTTTGTAGAGACCTTTACTTCTAAGTAAATCTTCCATGTAGGCTATCCATTGGAAGTAGTTAGTGCTGTCAAGAATGACTTGGCATGGACTTTCCATTTTAACAAAAATTGAAGCTATATATGCTGAAAGTAAGTGTTCCAATGGATAGATCTCGAAAAATTAGGCTGTTTTAAAAAAGACGGCTCTGAAAATGGCTTTCGGATGAAGAAGTTATGGCTTTTTGAAAAAACGTTGTTGAAGTTGCCGACAAAGTGCGGGAATGTGCGGGAATGAAAAAAAATGCCCTCACAAAATTGAGATTTGAACCCAAGACCTCTACTCTCTTAAATTAGCTTTGAACCAATTGTTCTATACAAAATGTTTGAGAGAGAGAGAGGGGGGGGTGGGGGAGGGGAGGGGGGCTTTGTTTTCTTTTGGTCACTGAAGCTTTGGATTGCGTGCTTGCTTGAGAAAGCTCTTTTTCTTCCTACAAAACACAAAACAAAAAACCCAACACGGACATACAAAAAAACAAGCCTTATGGCTTAAAGTTAGCTTTACCCGGAAACTAAATATTTTCCTCAATGTTTCTGATTTTCCGAGATCACACTAAGGTGCAAGGAAAAGAGCATACGCATGAGAAAAAAAACTTCCTTTCTGTTTCTGATTTGCCCAGATCGCACAGAGTCGCAGGGCAAAGAGTATACGCAGAAATGAAAGGTATAGATCCGGTAATAAAAAAAGATAAATAAACAGAAACTGAAATAACCAGAGAGAAAATAACAGTAAACTGCAGAAGAACACTGTATACCTCCAGATCTTAAAAATGACGCAGATAGGGCTACCGGAAACCTTTTCGCGTGAAACGAAAGGGTTCCTCACTGGAACAGATGCTCCGAACACAACAGAGCAGTCCTCTCGGCCCGAAAGCAGTCATAAACAGTAGATCTAGGAAACGACAGCCGCATGCAGTTCTACCGACTTCAGATTTGGATCACCAACGGACGCGGCCCTCAAATAGCTCTGATACCATGTAGGAATTTACAGGGTAAGTTCCTCAGACAGAACACCAGAAGGACACCGCTCACAAAAAAATCACAGATCAATACACCAGTATTTTGACGTGGTTAAAACCCTCAGAGAGGGAAACAGTCCACGGCCTGCGCCAACGTGGCTACTACAGGCAATTTATTAATAAAAGAATGAAAATTTTACATAAGCTTCTCTCATGCACGGTGAACCTACAAATGACCCTCCATGCGCTTTAAATAGAATTCATGGACCAATCGGGTGTCATGCCACGGATCAAGTGTCGGTAATACCGAGGAGAGAATGAACCGTCGGATCACTACATATCGTGACCGTCGGATTGTAAGTTACAAAATGTACAACGGTAAAGAAACACACTTTACCTAACTCTATACCTAACTCTATACTAGACCAAGTTGAACTTAACTATTTCCTATGTGTCGGAATATCCTAACAAGAATATGATACTTCGTTGGCCTAAAAAAATGACTTTCCTTGCTACCTTAGAATAGGTCGAATTACAAAAGATGGGAGATCTGAATTGCTTCTTGGAGAGGAGGTCGAGTCCTTTAAATAGACATCTTGAAGGGTCCAATGGGTGCCTTTTAGAGGTTGGGCTGACTTGACTAGGTTCAAATTTTGGAGCCAAAAAATTAGCTTTTACAAATTCAATTTTTTTCTCTTTTAAAAAGTCCAACTGGACACGACTCAAAAATATTTTTCTTTTGACTCTATGCTTTACAATAATCAATATTATGAAGACCGACCATAGTTACAAAATTCAACACTTCCTCTCAACTAGGGAGGTATTCATAATGACTATCTAGATGCTTTGATGTTGACAAATTTTCACTATGAAAACGTTACAACAGAATCATAATTAACCTTGTCAACATCTCTAACATAAGGTAAATTATTATGTAGTCAGCATCTCTAACATCATAAGTATCATCTTGTCAGCATCTCTGACATCATCAACATCATCTCGTCAACATTTCTGACATTATCAATATCAACATCGACTAGTTGGAGTCTCTGACATTGTCAGCATCAACTAGTAGCCACAACTGTTGGTACTACTGACCCAAATGTTGGACATTGGGTTCAATGCTCCCCGTGTGTTTCACGACATGGACTAACCGCCTCTCGTGGATCTTAACTTTGGTGATTGTAACAGAGACTAATGCTTGTGGGTTTTGGTCTAACGACAATCGTGATTCCAACAAGTGGTATCAGATCGACAGGTCTCGAGTTGGAAACTGACTTGACTCGCGCTAGGGGGGGAGATTATTAGACATTGGGTTCAATGCTCCTTGCATGTTTTGCAACATGGACTAACCACCTCTCGTGGATCCTAACTGTGGTGATTGTAGAGAAGACTGATGCTTGTGGGTTTTGGTCTAATAACAATTGTGATTCCAACACCAATTGCTCGGCATTCCCGGCCAAGGCTAGTGTAATGTTTCGAATCCCTTAGGAGACACAAGACAGGGTTCTGTTAGCCTAATAAGTTCCCATAGGCTAAGGCGGGGAAAATTTTAATAAGGGAACAAGATTTGCCTAGAAAAACATTATAAATGCTTGATGGGTGAAAAAAGAGACATATCCTAGGCTAATGAAAGGTCATTGCGATTTTATAATGTGAAAAGTTCCTAAAGTGACTTTATGAAATTAAAAAGGTAAAATGACAACAAAAGTGGTCACTAAATTATAAAAGGAGAAAACCGAGGAGTCGCTCCTCATTCTATCACTTGCATTTTGAGAAAAGAAGCTCTTGGGGGGTTTTGGAGAGAAGCTTAGGGTTTGAGAAACCATAGTTGCTATTGCTAACTTCGGTGTTGAAACTATAAACCTTAGTTGGTTCAGAGAGTATAATTACTCAGATTTCACCATTACGCTACTAATGAGAAGAAGATTGTTGAGGATAGTGGAGGTAAAAGCGTTATTAGCTAGGTTTCTTTTCTGATATTATGTTTATTATCTTTCTCTAGAGGTTGGAACCTCACCCATTGAAGAGCCAAATGCCACCATAACTCAGAAGTGGAGTTTGTTGCTAAAGAGGATGGATATAGCTTGAAAGAAGAGTTTGAATCTCCCAGTCACAAAGGGTTTGAATTTGTCAGTGAAGAGAGGAGACGAGTTATATCAGTTCTAGGAACAAGTTCCTCCTTGGAAGAGGGGGCCGAGTTGGTGTGTCTCTTGTTGGTCTAATTATCCACAGTTTTGAAGGTCGAACTGCACTCATTTGTTGACTGTGCTGATACCCAAGACCCAAAGATTCAGTGCTAAAGTGTCATGCATCCCATCTTCTATTGGCTGAGTGATTTATCGCTGATTGGGTTCTACATTCTGAGCTCTGCATGATGGATATTTCAGTGGAGAGAAGGGTCAAATCTCTAGTTTACTGAAGTTGATATCTCAGTGAAACTTACTGCTGAAGCTTCCAACCAAATAGATTGAAGTGCTGAGGTTTATACTGTTGGATGTTGAATTTCCACGACCTTGGGTCTATGTTAGTGTCTTAAAATCACTGATGCTACCAAACCAAGAATCTCAACCATAAACTACTTTGCACAACAGAAATATAAAGCAGTAAATCACATATGGTCAAATATACACACTTTTTAACAAAATTGTATAATAATAATATTGTATAATCACCAATCTTCGTTATTTTAAACCAAATATGAATAATACAATAGTCTATGGTATGCAAGATGCAATGACAAACTTCGCTCCAACTTCTATGTTGTATCTTGTCTGGCCGGTCCTTCGCTTCCGTACTGCTCATTAGCTGCCCCTTCGTCCTTCAAAGGACAACACATTGAGAGTCTAGGAGGGTTGCCACCTAACACTGTTGCATGTCACTTTTGCTGCATATACACGGGCTCATAAATTTTCTCTCTGGGTAGGCCTTAATTCCAGAGCTCCAATTTGCCTTCTAGTAGTGTCTTTCGTCCATCAAAGAGCTACTCATTAGGCTGCAAGCTTCACCCAATCATGCACCAAACAACGTCCTTCTTGTATGTTGCTCTAGGGCTACTTTGGGTAGCCAACACACTGCCCTCTAATCAGATAAATGGCACCCAATCTCGCCTCCAAATTGGCTCCCACAGGATGCAAGTCAATTTGATCCAAACCGGTCACTTCTTGACTCGACGTTCCTCCACAAAACACTGCTGCCATTTATGTTTGCATACTGTTGTTTGCTGCAGTCCTGGTGAGGGCACTTACTGCAACCCTAAACACACCCCACAGTCAACAAACCAACCCTTTAAGGGTTGCGACCCACCTTGGAAAACTTCCTCCCATGCCATGTTGCCTTCTTAGGGCACTATCCACCTTTGACAACCCTCACACAGTCCCTAGTTGTGTGCTATGGCCTATGGCCTAGCACAACAACTGTCCTGTAGCCTCAACCTCCAAGAATGGTGCCCAAACAATCCTCTGACAACATTTTGCTCCTACACTAGGCCTCACTACCTGCCTCTTTCACACTTGAGAACACCACCTTGGATCCCATCTTGGCCCTTAAAATAGTTACTGTAATGACCCAACTTGAGTCACTGATTATTAGCATGCTTACGAGACGTGTGTATGATAGCTACATACACATGCATCGCAGGCTTTGCACTAGTATACATACTAATATAATCATATAAATGTCTATGTAAGAAAATGAATTAGTTTTTAAAAGTATTAATTAATACCTTATTTATTAAGTAGAACAATAAAATCTATTTATTTATTTTATTAATAAAATTTTATTTAAATAATAAATAATTAATATTACAATGGACAAGATTTACTTCATAAATCTTTGGACAATTCATGATAAGGTACTTAAAAGAAAATACTATTCTCGAAGTCGGTTAAGATGATAAGGTTAAAATCTCATTTAATGAATAATGACCAACTCAAGTGAAAATATCTTAATGGATAAGGTTAAATCTTAAGATTAATTGGAGGAAAGGGAGGTGGGGTTTCTTGGGAGGGAAGAAACCTTCCCTATATAAACATAATCAAAAGGAAAAGGAGGGGGGGCGGGGAGAAGAAAATCAGTCTGTTTGAGGGATGTGCTGAGGGCTCGATTTTGGCACTGTAAATTGGGAAATTTTGAGCTGTTCTTGGAGTTTTGGGCATGGGGGCCAGTGGCCTTACATTCCGAAGTCCTCTGGATCTGGGAACCACAGAGGTTGATCCCAGATAGGCAGGGAGGAATAAGTTGGTTTGGTAATGGACACAAAAAACTAGGAGCAATGTGATCAACACCAGACGGGAGAACCAGGTACGCAGATGCATTTAATAATTTTGATAGAATAATTATTATTACAATGGACAAGATTTACTTTACTTCATAAATCTTTGGACAATTCATGATAAGGTACTTAAAAGAAAATACTATTCTCGAAGTCGGTTAAGATGATAAGGTTAAAATCTCATTTAATGAATAATGACCAACTCAAGTGAAAATATCTTAATGGATAAGGTTAAATCTTAAGATTAATTGGAGGAAAGGGAGGTGGGGTTTCTTGGGAGGGAAGAAACCTTCCCTATATAAACATAATTGAAAGGAGAAGTGGGGAGGGGGGGCAAGAATATCAGTCTGTTTGAGGGATGAGTCGAGGGCTCGATTTTGGCACTGTAAATTGGGAAATTTTGAGCTGTTCTTGGAGTTTTGGGCACGGGGGCCAGTAGACTTCCATTTCGAAGTCCTCTGGATCTGGGAACCACAGAGGTTGATCCCAGATAGGCAGGGAGGAATAAGTTGGTTTGGTAATGGACACAGAAAACTTGGAGCAATGTGATCAACACCAGACGGGAGAACCAGGTACGCAGAGAATCAGGTATGCAGATGCATTTAATTTGATAGAATTTTGAAAAAGGAAATCTGTCAATCTGATTAAAATATAAAACTTAATATCAGTCTTTACATTTGATTGAAATGGAATATCAGTCTTTACAGTCTTTACATTTGATTGAAATGGAAAAACAGTCTTTACATATGGTAACTGAGCTTAAATTCAAACACTCGGGACCTTAGTGGCTACCATCATATAGCTGGAATTGTAACCAACAACCATAAGAAAGTTCTTCTATTTAACAGTTTACATATCCAAAACTTTATTGAAGCTTCCAGCAGATGTAAACATCATAATAACCTGTTGAATCAAAATAGTGAAAACATATTAGTGTTCAAAATTTATAGCTTATGCTCCTAGAATTTCAAGATTGATTTTCCTGTAAATTTTGGGTTACAAGCCCTCTCTGCTAACATTTAAAAAAAAATATTTATTTCTCCAATATATGTGAACCTTAAAGTTTATAAAATTAACTAAACAAGCAATTCATACCTCTGATTTTTATGACCAAGCTCTTTCAAGTCTCTGCTTATCTGGAATTTCATTCTTTGATGTCCTTGAAACATCCTGTTTGCCATAACAGGAAGTACTTTGGTCATTTCTTTTGGTCATATTTACAGTAGCCAATACTCCTTAAAAATGTTGTGCTGGCATTGATGATTCCTTACGGACTGTGTTTGGCATCTTCCTGGTTGTTCTCCACATATCTTTTGTTCAGAATCAATTACAGTGCTCAGTGACTGATGCATGCCTTCTTCAGAAACCATGCTAGCCGTTTAGTCTACTGGCTGAAAGCTTTGGCAACTCAATTGAGCCTTTTCTGCATTTAATATTATCTGTTTCAACTGCCAGAGACTGAAGACTGAACCTAACTTCCACATTACAACCTAATAATCAGATATGTGAGTCGAATGTACCAACGTGAGTGAATAATTAGATATACCAAAAAAAAAGAGATTCTGCAGGTCTACAACCTTATGCATACTATGTTAAGAAGTGGAAGAGACTATGAACTCTATCATCCACCGCTGGTTCAGTTCATTGATTCTTAGGATCCATGGCTGAAAGGGTTGTATGGGGATCTAAATATTGTCAGTTCTTGCATTAGAGAGGGTTTGGAGGCAGTGGGTTCTATTATTTTCCTTGCTGCTGTCACTCAGAAATTGAGAGATGAGGGTTTCCTCAGCCCTAGATTTGACCACGTTACAAGCAAATGTAACTAGCAGATCATTCGGATTTAAAGGCAAATTCCTCTAATCTCCACTATCTTCTAATCTCCTCCCGGCCTTTGTGAAAATACGCGGTATAGAGTACACTAAAAGGCACTTAGTACGTGTCACGAGACCTTGCAACGAGTCATAATAGAAAAGTGGGTTGTTGTGCAGCGTGGTGTAGAGACAATTACCCTAAGGAAGCAGTGTGAACAGATATCAGCAACACTACCCGTCGTACGGTTGGAAGTGTCAATTCCATTCCTGTTTGGAGGTCTTTCCATGCCTTCCTATGCTATGTTCACCATGCCATTAAGCCCAGGAGCTGCAGTCGATAAATAAGAGTTGACTGACCAGAAAACTATCTCAATTGAGAAGCCCCTGAAGAAGATAAAGCACCTGGAGAAGAACTTCAATGGATTAGGGAGAATGAAGAGGACGCCCTGGAAAAAAGCAACAAATAAGTGCATAAATTCCATTTGTAAAATCTAGAACAGCAGTACCTTCAATCTTTCTTTAAAGCACATAAATTCCATTTGCAAAATCTAGAACAGCAATACCTTCAATCTGTCTTTAAAGCAGCATAAGTGGCTTAGTTACATAAATAGCCATGGTTAGCTGAATTCTATAGGTAAGCTAACAAATTCTTTACTTTCACTTCTGCAATTAGTTTAAACAGCGATTTCTGGAGAGAAAGATTATCAAATAACCAAGCATATGGATATAATATTATAAAGAAGTACACATTTTCAAAACTTGACTATAACCCTAGCTAAAAAAAAATAAAAATCAGAAATAATAGATGGACAGAAAAATATAAGAAATAATAATATAAATACCCCAAACTTTAAAAAACAACCTAAAAGGCGATGAAAGCTCATACTGAGAGTCCTACTGAGAAAAGAGAAACAAACAGATAAAGGAGTTGCAAATAAATGCAAAATATGGACCTTCTTGAAAAGTTCTACAATTTGCTTCGGGACTCACTAAAACTGAGTTTTTCTAAGATATTCCACAATTTGCAAAGAAACAAGTGGGAAAGGACGCAACCTTTGAAAAGGAGAAAAAGCAGTTGGTGGAGATGACTGCAGTAATCTGGTTCATAATAGAATATGCACACAAGCTATGGGAGTCCAAACATCCTGTCCTCACACAAAACAAAAGTTATAAGTTTCTTACAATGGATTTTAAGGGTTTCTTTAAGCAACCCAATTCGAAGAGAAACCCTAGAAAGTGATACTCAATTGAAATCTGAAGAACTGCTTGCTAATCCTAGTGAAAACACTTCGCGCGTTGAAACAAAGCATAAATGGAAGAGGAAGTGTTCGATGAGATTCGTGAAATCCCCTTTAAGGAGTCTCGGCACGAAAAACACGAGGAGTCTGATTCTGCGCAATCAGCACCACAATTTATTGAGAATAATGGAGTTGGAAATTCTTAGACTCTGGAAATACCGAGTTACTCAACAGAAGAATGTATCCCAGCTGACAGCCCCTGATACGTCATCGTTTTCAGGTTCCGAGTATAACTCTGAAAGAACTAATAAAGCAACAGGGAATAGCAATACTCCAAGTCTCATCCGGCATTCGAGTCGCGCTGTGACAGTAAATTAGAGCAAATCAATAAATCATCCGGCCAAAGAAATTAGAATGTATGAGAAGCAGTTTTTAAACCATTATCTCAACCGTTCACCTTCCGGGTAGTTGGATGACCATGTGGGGCGATGTCTGGAGAGCCAAGTGGAAAAGTCATGGTTCCTCCACATTTCATTTCATATATTCACACCTCAATCGAATAGAGGCCACTTGTGAGAATTTTGGTGATTGGTGGCAGTGAACCACAGAAGTCTAGTACGTTCATGACACATGCATCTCGTTCAAACCATCGATTCAATCAAAATAAATAAATTATCTAAAATATTCATTTCATTTTTATTTTCCTAATGTATAACTTATATCATTAATTATACTTTTAACTTATTTAATCAATGTAGTTATGTAAATTACGCTACGGATAAATGTCAATAGGCATGACATATAATTGAATAAACATATAATACGACACTCTTAAAGCATTTCCAATCGGTACATGAGCTGCCCCACGCAAGTCTGGTGTTCGAATGGTATACCTTTTTTAAAAGTTTCTCTGTAACTGCTTGAAACTCTGTGTCCTTGAGGTACATGCCAAAAACCTTACTTACCCACTTTTATTCTTGTTGTTTTCTTATTAATCGGTTAATTTAAAGTCTGAACTAGTGACTTGCGTTCCTCTGTTTTACTCCAAAAACATCCAGGTTGGGTGATTCAATATGGGAAATCATTGAAGAAAGAACCCTGAACCTTGGTTCTGAAAATTAGTATACAATTAGAAGGTGCTATGCATCCCACCAAGCTCATGCTAATACTGAATTTAAAAGGAAAATTATCAAGCAACTGGGTCAATAATTCATGTGAGTCAATGACTATTCCATAATCTCCACAGATGATTTACGAAAATATTATAGTTGGCTTATAAAGCATGCCAATAAGTATCTTGATTGGACATCTTTATCATTAAATGAATTAACTGATATGTCCAGTTATCTAACTAATCATTAGAGGAGTGTTGCAAGGCTTCCCCTATGTTTCCTTCCCAAAGCACAACCAATATATGCATTTTCTTTTGTAGCCAACATTGAGTCATCGGTATTCTCATGATTGAGATTTTAAATCTAAAGGCTGCCCTTGGGCATTCAGTAATAGATCTTATCTACTTTTAGTAATTATTCATTAGAAAATTTGCAGATTTAGATGTTGTTGTAAAACTTCTTTGGTTCTTAATGGAATATCCTCCTGTAGTGACCTGTTTGTCTATTGCAGAGGTTCTTCACCTTTACCTTCTGGAGTTGCTTCATGTACATATGGATGCCTTAATTTCAGTGGATACTTGTAACTTGACCTTAGTTAAAGTGCTGGTACTAATCCTCAATGTAGGTACTAAGACTCTTCCTATGTTTCTCCCTCACTTGAGTCTCAAAATCATCATTAACAGAAAAAGAACAGTAGGAGCTATTGCACAACTTCTCCAATTTCTACGTTTGCTAATACCTCTCAACTGAGCTGTCAATAAATCTGAACCACTTCATTTTTCAAATCCTGGTACATTTGCTAATTTCATACCCAAGTTAAGAAACGTTCCCAATCCAAATATAGCCATAATTGCCACACTTGACTCCTTATGTGGTTGGAGGAGATGGATCAACAGTTTATATAAAGGAGAGATCCGGGATATCCAGATAAGTCTTGCAAATGTTGTTCCTGTGGTGGAGGCAAATATTTCCCTTTCGGGGAAGCAACAGAAAAACTTAATTTCTATTGGGTATGAAATATTACAGTCAACTCTTCCTTTGCAACCTGATGCATCTGTGGTTATCCCTGTTAGGCTACAAACTGGAACAAAAAAAAAGAAATTCTAGTCCAAAATTAATGCAATTATTCTCCAGAGATATTAGGAATATCATTGAGCTAAATCAGAGTTCTAACTAAACAATAATGAAAGTGAAAGAAGTAGAATACAAATGCACACAGTAATAAATAAATCCTTCCTTTCCTGATTATTTGAGATGCTTTTCACCACATGCTGCATTGTTGGCAACTAGTTAAGAGATGCCCAAATACATTTCTTCTATTGAATTTATGTAGCAAAAGGGGAAAGGAATTGTATGACATACGGTGCAAGTATGAGGAAGATCCTACAGATGCCCTCCTCATATGGCTCATGTATAAGCACTATGCAGTCAATAGTTTGTGTGAAGCTGTCCAAGAAATAAATTGTAACTCACAACAAATTAATCAATGGGTCCCTGAGGAAGTATTGGAGCTCGATGCAAATGATCCTAGTGATGTTACAAGCGTAGAAGATTATGACTCTCTGGATGGTCGAGAGGATGAGGGGTTTCTAAATGAATTCTGGTCTGTAGATTGAGGAATCGGTTATGATGATCAACAAGAAGAAAGTATTATGCTCCTTCCAGTAAATAATATGGATCAATATGAGGCATTTCTGCATGTACCAAGCTATGAAGTCCCTCCTAATGAATGGAAAGGTTTCTTCTTTATGTTTCAAGGTGATGCTAATTCCGCCAAAGAGGATGTTTCTATCATTGAGGAAGATTCCAATACCCCTAGTGTGGAGAAGATTGAAAAGGACTCTTCTCCCAGCCATGTCACTGAAAAAGGGTTCATCTTCATATTTGAGTGGTATACCCCTCATTGTGCTGCTAGAGCGATGGCCCCATAGTCCTGAAGCCTCTTTCCAAAACCCGATCCAATTTGGCTAAAGCTCAAAGGATATTGGTGCTCGAAGTACATATGGAGTACTGCCTCACTTGGTGGCAGACACACATTCAATGACCAAAAACGAATGACCAAAACCCCTCACAGATTTCAATCTCGGCTCCCTGATTAATCCAAGTATATATATCTATCTATATATAGATATATATAGGGAGAGAGAGAGCATATTTAATCAATGTTATATTAAATTTAAAAGCTGTTTAAATTATTTTCAATCTTTACATTAAATTGATACCATGCGCTAATGTATTTGTAGTGCATAGAACCTGTAAATCATCCTTTAGAAAAAGGCCTTCAACAAGGTTTATATCATTTAAACAAAGACTACCATTGTGATACCCCACACCGCATTGAATACAAGCTTGCATTTGTTTATCACTGCTTGAAAGAGTAGTTGATTGTAGTCTTTCAAGTGGTCCATTGACTATATAAAATCCAAAACTCTTTACTGTTTGAGAGAGAGATGGAATGTTGCTTCCTGAGCTCCTTTTCTTGTAGAGCAAAATACAAGAGCTGCTTTTCCTCCAGAATATTGTATGAGCATATCATAGAGGAAATTTTGAAGATGCTAAGTAGATATAGAATCATCATCAACCATACAAGACACTATAGAAAAAGAACAAAAGTATGAGAGCAAATTCAAAAGTTCAACCAGAATAGAATAAATTAAAATATATATATATGAAGTATCAGAATGTGTTGTTAACACAGTAAAAAGGTAAGATGCAGAACACAGTCAATTGTAATATTCAATTGCTGGATTGTCAAATGATAAATTTATTCATGTTGCTTACATCCAACGTGCAACAAATTATATATGTTCAAGCTCAACAACAACAATGGATAGTAAATAATACCTTTTCAAAGAGAGTCATTTTTGGCTGAGGCATATCCTGTCTAGTGAATAATAGTTGTAAGAATCAACTTGATATGTTTTGATAAGAATTCATTTCAGAACATGAAAATGAAAGCATGTTTTAAGGTTGTTGGAGCTGACTGGTTGGATGAATATGATGTGCAAAGTTTATGAAAGCTATCAATTTTCATTCTTAGTTATTGACTAAGCAGTCAATTATGTTAGGATTGAACAAACTTATCTGCTATAGATTTGAGCAAAATTGTTATATATAGGTTTTTTTTTTCAAATCTTTTAATGTATGAACAAAATAGTGGCAGATTTGAAATATCTGCTAAGGGAAATAATACTGCCAAATCTAGCAGTCTAGTGAAAAGTAAGGTCATTAAGTTTTTATGGATAGGTGACTTCTGGTGTAAACTAAGCTGATCACTCAATATTTTCAGATTCGTCTATCAATGGATAAGTCTTATCAATACCTCCATCCTCTATTTCCATATTCATTTTGACTGTCTGCATAATATGTCTACAAGTGTCAGTTGCACTTATCCACACTTTCCATACTAATTCATTAAACTACTGTTGCCTCCTTAATGTCCTTTCCAAGGTTTTCAATGATGAAGTTTTCCTCCACATTGTGTACTCGGAGTCATTTCAATGATATTATTCGTTCACTACTTCAACATCATTGGACTTTCACAGCTAACAGCTATACCTATGTTTAGCGTTAAACATGTAGGAATGAAAGCCATAAGTTTCATGCACAATCAATACACGAAATAATGATTTCCAATTATTATTCTTAACGTCGCTGGTGCATGGATACCTATATAAATCATGACTTATGTTAGGGATGTGATATTTATAATTTTTATTTTTACATATCAATATGAATGATAGATGGAAATAAAATAATGAATACACTTGACTACTAGATGTGAAAATGAACTTACAAATATATTGGTTAGACATAGCCAAGTATGTTATATGAACTCAAAGATCAATGTCATAAATGAGAGTTTATTAAAATGCATAGAAAATCGTTATCTAAATACAATTGATTTTGAATATATCGATGCATATGTTATAATTTGTGGGCAAGTGTTTACATTGCAGATAGTATCATTACCAAACTGACCACATGATGACAAAACTTCAAGAACAATTGAGGCTCAATGAGATTCCATAATAGGGTATTTACTATTGACCTTAATTCTACTAGGAGGGGTGGAGGTGTTGCCCACCGTTTATCCTCCAAAACTTGGAGTTATGGGAGGACCGTGTGAGTCACGCTCCCCTAGACGTGTGATGATGACTGCCGGATGCCTACGAGGAAATCAGGTCAATTTAGTTGACACTACCATCCTTAGAGTTATGAATGGTTAGGTTAGTATAACTGACACCATAGCATACTCCAGTAGAGGACAGATAGGATGGGAGCGGAAGAGATTAGGAAGGATAGGATGATTTTAGAATAGCTTGGGAACCTAGTTGGGACAAGGTACGACTATTAAAGTTGTAAACCTATAAAAGTTTTAAAAATATATATATATATATAATAAAAATTTCACGGACGTAATCCTTACACATTATATTAATCGTTAAAATAAATACTAAATAAACTCAACTTCGGGACGAAGTTGTCTTTGAAGGAGGGGTGTATGTAACGACCCAACTTGAGTCACTAATTATTAGCATGCTTACGAGACGTGTGTATGATAGCTACATACACATGCATCGCAGGCATTGCACTAG
>APFE030062157.1:9606-60640 GCA_000404065.3 Pinus taeda | reverse complement strand
ATGGACGCAGAAAACTTGGAGCAATGTGATCAACACTAGATGGGAGAACGAGGTATGCAAAGAATCAGGTACGCAGATGCATTTAATTTGATAGAATTTATTTGATAGAATTTTGAAAAAGGAAATCTGTCAATCTGATTAAAATAGAAAACTTAATTTCAGTATTTACATTTGATTGAAATGGAATATCAGTCTTTACAGTCTTTACATTTGATTGAAATGGAAAAATAGTCTTTACAGTTACTCAAACCCTCTCTGTCCTGTACCTTCTCGTGCTGCGGCTAGACCAGAGCTATCTCTCTCCATCGAGTCCTTCTTCTTGGATGAAATGTTGCACACTTGGATGCTCTCAACACATCACATCACCCTCTATTTATAACCAAAAGAGGGGCTCCAACGAATAGATGAAGAGACACATCTATTGGACTAATTACTTCAAGCCTACATGACTTGAAAACCAATAATTACTTGTCAAATGTCAACTTAAAAAATTCAATTCTCCACTTCCACAACTCGGAATTCGACGATTCTCGAAGTGTTGGATTCTCCTTTCCACCCTCTTTTGTCTCATGCTATCACATGTAGAAATGTGCTTTCGGAATTGCCCCAAACACGATTGGGTGCAAAACCCCATCCTTGGGTTCCAAGCCCACAAGTGACCCTTGTGGCGCTTTGCCCTCCAAACCCTAAACCCTAGGTCTTGGATTACCTCTCAAGCTACATAAATTAGCACTCCCTGTTAGCAAGGGAGGTACTTCCAATGCTAGGAAGTACTTCATCTTCGTCATCACTGCTCGCAACACTTGCCCAACTCTTGGCGCTCACAATCGCAACAATCCCTGTACAGTGAACTACGCCCTTCTCGGAGGTGTCACTATCACTACTGGAAGCAACCTGCTTCTTCTTATCCTGAAACTTCTTCCATTCTCTCCATGATTCCTTCTTGGCAGTTGTAGGATCACCCTTGCTCCCCACTCACCACGCACTTTTCTTGGACTGTAGAGTCTCCCTCTGAATCTGCAAGCTCCCTCTCGAATTAAACTCCCTTTGAGTCTCTAGAATCTGGACCTTCTCGAGAATGTGTACCTTCTTCTCGGGAACCTGTACCTACTCCTTTGAAGTCTGCACTGACACTTGCACCTGCTCTTGCTTCTCTTGATCTTGCACTTACTCCACCTGCTTCTTTCCATGATCCACAAGCTTTCTCGTCAACCTGTAGAAACCATGCTCTCTAACTCCGAGTACAATCCCATTGGACTTAGAGCCTTTGGGCTTGAGCCTTGCCTTTCCGTCCTGGAACAAGACCTCAAAGCCCTTCCTCCTGATCATCGAGACGGAAATCACGCTATACTTGAGTCTTGGTACAAGCAGTACATCCTCGATTCGCATCACACGTCCTGTCTCCATCTTGAATGGCACAACATTTGATCCTCGGATCTCCAATTGACTGTTGTTGCCCAACACCATGTGCAACTTCGAGTCCCATTCAGCTAGTCTCAGAAAACTCTTGTGACCCTGTCATATGCTTCGTTGCACCACTATCCACGTACCATCCATCCTCATTGATAATACCATGCGAGAAATGAGAAATCATAGCAAAGTCCTCCACTTCCAATCTCCCGGTGAGATCATCTATCTCTGCTGAAGTGGCAACACTTGCGACCTGCTTTCCATTCCTCTTCTCGTCATCTCCTTTCTTCTTCATCAGACATCTCGACGAAAAATGACCCATCTTGCCATAGTTGAAACACTTGACTTTACTCGAGTCCTTCTTTTGCTTATCCTTCATTCGCTTTGCAAATTCCATGTCATCATTGAAAGAATTCTTCTTTGGATGAAGATCCTCATCTCGCAACTCTTCCTGAATGAAGTCATCTCGTAGCCTGTCCCAATCTCGCAACTTCTCCTTGGCAATGATCCCTTTGATGAAGGGATTACAATCCTCGGTGAACCATTTCAAGGCAATCCTTACCATATCTCCATTTGAGGTAGACACACTGATGGCAGCGAGCTCATCTTTGACATGAGACAATCTCGTCAGATACGAGGTCACGCTTTCACCCTTTATCATCTTGGTGGACTTCAACTTATCCTCCAATACCAGTACCCATTTGTCATTCTTATTTTGGAACCGGTTCTTGTTCTTATTCTGGAACAAATTTTGAAGAGCCATCCACATCTTATGTACATTGTTCTTCTTAGACAAATGAGGTATTAGGGCATCCTTCACACCATCTGGGATGATCAATCTTGCCCTCGCATCCAAATCTTCATATATTTCTAACACCTTAGGGTCAGTTGGCTTCTTGATTTTTTTCTTGGCGAACTCCCAGAGCCTATTGACCTGCAAGACTAACTTGATCCTGTCCTTCCAAGGACTATAGTTGGACAACCCCTCCAACCTGTCCTCATATTGGAGACCTGCCTGCAACTTTGACATTGTAGTGAGCCCTTCACTTACAATGTGACCAATTCCCTCTCACACTGTACTTCGCTGCACATAACTCTGATTTACTTACTTCCAAAGTAGCTTAGACATGCTTCGATACCATGTTGAATTTCCACAACCTTGGGTCTAGGTTAGAGTCCTAAAATCACTGACGCTACCAAACCAAGAATCTCAACCATAAACTACTTTGCACAATGGAAATATAAAGCAGTAAATCACATATGCACAAATATACACACTTTTTAACAAAATTGTACAATCACCTATCTTCGTTATATTAAACCAAATTTGAATAATACAATAGTCTATGGTATACAAGACACAATGACAAACTTTGCTCAGCTTCTATGTCGTATCTTGTCTGACTGGTCCTTTGCTTCCGTACTGCTCACTAGCTGCCCCTTAGTCCTTCAAAGGACAACACATTGAGACTCCAAGAGGGTTGCCACCTAACAATGTTGCATGTCAATTCTGCTGCATGTACACAGGCTCATAAATTTTCTCTTTGGGTAGGCCTTAATTCCAGATCTCCAATATGCCTTCTAGTAGCCTCTTTCGTCCATCAAAGAGCTACTCATTAGGCTTCAAACTTCACCCAATCACGCACCAAATAACGTCCTTCTTGTATGCTGTTCTAGGGATACTTTGGGTAGCCAACGCACTGTGCTCCAATCAGAACAATGGCACCCAATCTCGCCTCCAAATTGGCTCCCACAGGCTGCAAGTCAATTTGATCCAAACCGGTCACCTCTTGACCCAACGTTCCTCCACAAAACACTGATGTCATTTATGTTTGCGTACTGCTGTTTGCTGCAGTCCTGGTTAGGGCACTTACTGCAACCCTAAACACACCCCACAGTCAACAAACTAGTCCTTTAAGCACTGTAGTCCACCTTCCAAAGCTTTCCTCCCATGTCACGCTGCCTTCTTAGGGCATTGTCCACCTTTTACAACCCTCGCACAGTGCCTAGCTGTGTGCTATGGCCTTCAGCCTAGCACAACAACTGTCCTGTAGCCTCGACCTCCAAGAATGGTGCCCAAATAGTCCTCTAACAACAACGTTATGCTCCTCCTGCACTCGGCCTAGCTGCCTGCCTCTTTCGCACTTGAGAACACCACCTCGAGTCCTATCTTGGCCCTTAAAACAGTCACCCAAACCCTCATTGTCCTTTACCTTTCTGTGCCGCGCCTAGACTAGAGCTATCTCTCTCCACCGAGTCCTTCTTCTTGGAGGAAAGGTTACACACTTGGATGCCCTCAACACATCACATCACCCTCTATTTATAGCCAAAAGAGGGGCTCCAACAAATAGATAAAGAGACACATCTATTGGACTAATTTACTTCAACCCTACATGACTTGAAAACCAATAATTACTTGGCAACTTAAAAAAATTCATTTCTCCACTTCTACATCTCGAAATTCAATGATTCTCAAAGCGTTGGATTCTCCTTTCCGCCCTCTATTGTCTCATGCCATCACATGTAGAAATGTGCTTCTGGAATTGCCCCAAACATGATGGGTGCAAAATCCCATCCTTGGGTTCTAAGCCCACAAGTGACCCTTCTGGCACTTTGCCCTCCAAACCCTGAACTCTAGGGGTTGGAGTACCTCCCAAGCTACACAAATCAACATTGGAAATAATTATCAAGTTTCTTTTTTATTTTCCACTGGTACTTCTGCTTTGAAGTTAATAAAATGGATGATTATTGTTGAATATACTTATGTAGTGGTCATTCTAATATGATATTGCAAATTTGAGCTTTACATGAAATATATTCAACTGAGTTATTATCTTTCCATGGCAAAGTTTTGATACTATGTCTGTTCTCTTTCAAAAATGTTATGAAAGTGCACCTACAATCAGTGGTAATCAAACTGTTTGACAAAATCTCTCACTGAATAAACACACTAAACTAAGAAAACACAGTGGGTATTATGGGTATTTCCAAGAGGGAATTTTACAACTAGTCTTGGTTCACCATCCAATTACCATAATTTGGTCAACAACTGCGACTCTTGGTAAATTAACATCATCATCCAATTACCATAATCTGATCAACAACTGTGACACATGGTAAATCAACACCATCATCCAATTACCATAATTTGATCAACAACTGTGGCACATGGTAAATCATTAGCATCAACTAGTCACTATGATTTTGGTTAGCGCCTCTGACCCATGGTATACTAACTAGTCCTAATTCACCATCATCTTGGTCAATCTCTTTGACACGTGGTGAAACCCTAAGGACACACTCAATCCATTTGAGTAATTTAGTCCCAAATCCAAAGGCCTCATTCTAGGGCATGATGCTAAATGAGCTCACTCAACCTATCTGGAGAGGAATATGAGCCTGATGCTGAAAGCCACCCACTTAATTGAGTGATCCTCGGCCTCTGGGACCATTCTTTCTAATTCCCGTCAACATACTTGACATGAGAAGAATGACTGTCCTCTGTTGGACCATTCTTCTTAATCTGGTCAATATAATTGAGGCAGGAAGAATCACTGTCCATGATGCTATCAATACTTTGCACCATTTTCCCTAATCATGGTCAACCTAACCTAGGGAGAGTGATTGTCCTTGATGTTGCTATCTCATCACTCCCTCTCGCTGAGAGAGACATGCTCAATCACTTCAAGCTTGTGAAGGGACAATTTGCTTGATATTACTGGAGCCATACTGCTCTCTTCCTGTACTATGCCTTGGTACTAGACCTCAAGGTGCCTTGACCTATCATCATGTTGTCACTTGCACCTGATTAACCAATCCTGTGAGCATGGAGCCATACTGCTTCACAACTTGCCATACAAGCTGCAACATACTCGACTTCTGAGAGCAACAAATGTCTAATTCTTGCTCATCCACGAGATCAAAGCCCAAATTGAAACATCTTCCTGCAATACTCTTCTTGTCATCTGCACTCCTTGCCTGGTTAAAATCTGTGTATCCCTGGAGCTGTACGTCACTGTTTGAGTCAAACTGTTGATATTTTGATGTTCTATGTAGTTACAATCACTTAAGTCCATAACTTTTTTATGTTGCAAAATATGCTAATTAATTGTAGATAGAACATAAACCATATAAACCATATGCACAATGGAAGACAATCAAGAACTCAATGAGACACAGAGAAGTTAGGTCAATGACCAGGGTAAAACCACAAGGGGAAAACCAAACTAGATTCTTCTTCAATTAGAAATCAATTGTTCAACAAAGATACAAAGTACAATGAGAGAATCTAGAAGTTTACCCAAATCTGAAGAAGATCTCTAATAGCAGTGGTATATGCAAAAACTGAATCACTTTGGCTCTATAAGATCTTCTCTTACTCTTCAAGACTCTCTCTCTCTCTCTCAATCTTCCTCTAGAATCTCAAACTCTCTCTTTCTCAAGTTTGAATTCTCCTTTCACAAGCACAAGTAAGTGTGTCAAGTGAGGATGAGAGGCACAAATATATAGGAAGAGCAAGGAGGTCAAATTCACGAGGGAGTAACTCCTATGCCTTGAAGAGGAGTTACATATGCCAAAATAGGAGTGTAACTTATGCCATAAAGGAGAGTGGTGTCACTTATGCATTTAGGAGAGAAGTGTAACTTATGCATTAAAGAGGTGTAAGAGGATCTTTTTATGACGAGTGATTAAAGTGTGTAATAGAGTGTAAGAGCTGCATAAGAGCATTAAAGAGAGAGATGAGTGAATCCATTAAGAGAGAGAGAGTAACATATGCATTAATTGAGGGGAGTTACATATGGAAAGATTTAGTCTCATGATTGAGAGACTTGATTTTTTTTAAAAATATTAATAATATAATAATATCATAAGGAGGATAATAGTAATAATAATAATATTGACGATTAAGTTAAAAATTAAACAATTGAGATTGATTAAGGACAAGTTGAATGATTTTTCATTGTATATATATGATTACGAATTGATGGAAAGTGATTTACTATTTTTGGAAAGTCATGGTTGCAAGATAAACATGACCTTCTATTTTTAGAAAGTCACTTTAGAAATGTCGGAAATGAAATTTTATTCAAGGAAATTCATCGCATAGCTGTCAATTTTCAACACTCCCTCTCAGCTAGGTAGGAATTTCTTTTTGATACAAGGATCTCTGCTTTGGAACAATAATGTTACAATCTAATGAAGAAGAATCATCATAAGGGAGATACATCCATCACCCTATATACACTTGGGGGGATTGACTTGTCAACACATGACAAGGATCTTGCACATCCAAGGTTCATCACTGCTTGGGGGGATCCACTTGTCAATACATGACAAGGATCTTGCTCATCCAAGGCTCATCACAACTTGGGGGGCACCACTTGTCAACACATGACAAGGATCTTGCACATCCAAGGCTCATCATAGCTTGGGAGGTTCCACTTGTCAACACATGACAAGGATCTCGCTCATCCAAGGTTTATCACCGGTTGGGGGGATCCACTTGTCAATACATGACAAGGATCTTGCTCATCCAAGGCTCATCACTGGATCCACTTGTCAGCATATGACAAGGATCTCGCTCATGGAAGGCTTATCATACATGACCACCCTCTCTAGGAAGGGTCACATCTGTCAGTCCAAGCTGCTCTTTGAAAACCAAGAACTTTCCTTTCAACAAAGGCTTGGTAAGGATGTCAACGGTTTGGTCATCAGTCGATATATATGATGAAGTCTTAATGCTTCTCTTTGCACCATATCTCGAATATAGTGCTATTTGATCTCAATGTGTTTAGACTTGTCATGGAACAGATGATATTCAGCAAGTCGAATCCCACTCTTATTGTCACAGTGAATTACTATAGTGTCCAATACTTGCTTAAACAGCTCTCCAAAGAGCTTCCTTAGCCATATTACCTCACAACTAGCCATTCTAGTAGCAATTTGTTCTTCTTCAACCATGCTAAGGGAAACAAACTTTTGCTTTTTGCTCATCCAAGATAGCATGGCAATTTTTAAGCTAAAGCAACACCCTGATATGCTCTTTCTATGAGTAGAGTTACTGGCCCAATCAACGTCAGAGTATCCATGTACCCTTACATCTTCGACGATATATCTCAATCCAAGATTGATGGTCCCATGCAGGTACCTCAACACATGCTTTGCAGAAACCCAGTGTGCATGAGGAAGCTTAATCATGTATTGACTCAAAGTATAAACTGCAAAGCATATATCTGATCTAGTGTTCACTAAGAACACCAGTGTCCCAATCAGTTGATGGTACTTAGATGGATTAGCCAAATTAGGTCCTGCAACTTTACCACAAAGTTTCTTGAAATTCATTTGCATTGGAGTATTCATGGACTTACACTCAATCATGCCAAACCTTTCTAGTAGTTTCACAACTTATTTTCCTTGAGAAAGGAAAATCTCACTAGATTCTGCGATACCTCCAGGCCCAAAAATATTGCATCAAACGAAGATCCTTCATTTCAAATTCGGAAGCTAACTCCCTCTTACACTGGAGAATAAGAGGTTTACTACTGGTCAGAAATAAATCATCAAAATACAATACCAAAATCAAAGGTGTATACTGTCTTAAAGTAAATATTTGGATTTGCATTACTTTTGGTAAAAACCAAGCTTCATCAAGAAGCTATCGATGTGAGGATACCAAGCTATGTGAAAAATCGGTGCCCTGATTCCTACTGCATCAAACTGATGATATTTCTTCTATTTGTTAAATTACTTTAAACAAATTACTTGCATTTTTCTACGGTAAATATCGAAATACATACACTGCAACCTACACAAAATAAAATACTATGGAAACTAAATACTGCGTTGGAGAGAAATAAACACACACACAATTACACCATTGTTTTTGGACCAATGTCCCCGGAAAAACCCAATGTGGGAAAATCGGTGCAACATCTGAGGGTTTTATTATTATGCAGTAGTTTATGAGTACAAATCGTTAGATGCCCAAACTGGCAATTTGATACAAAGAATAAACTGGCAAAGATGTAGTGAGAAATACTCTCACTGTCACTCGCGGTTCGACATTGATCAGGGTCTAGAAGGCTAGACCCACGCTGCCTTTGCGTCAACCTACGCAGATCTGCGTCACAACCTCTAGGAACTGCATCACCTCCTCCTCTGATCTTCTGCTGACTGGAACTTTGACCCTCTGGCCCTCCGGTCTCATACCCCGACTTTCGACTCTAGATCTTGACTGTTCCCAGCAAAAATACAGACTCCCTCTGAAGCTCTGCGCTGCCTATGCGTGGCACTGCGCTGCCTCTTTGAACCTCTTGTTCCCTTCTTTGCCTTGCACGCTACGAAATTGGAAAACTTCCCTCCGACATACTTTTCCTGCCCTCAATGCAAGAATATCACTCACTCTCTTCGGCAACTCAACGCTGCTACTCTTGAGAAATTCGATCTCTAGATCTGACTATCTCTGTGTGTTCTCCAAGTGCCCAACAAGTTCCTTATAATCTCTCGTTGGAGCACCAATGGCCAAGATTAAAACAGAATCAAAGGCTAAGATTAACTGGGAGTTGATCCTCGTTTTCTACTAGAAGATTCGCCCCAGATTTAATTAATACCCTTTAATTAATTACATTTCCTAAGTTTAGACTTAAGAATACATTAAAAATGATTAATTATTTTAATTAAACCATCTCTAAGTGGAATTTTTCCAAACATTTTCTGGGTATTGGAGAATGTGTGTGTCTTAGCTTCTTTGCAAAATCTCGAGGCTAGAACACATCTGATGCTACATAAATCAACAAGCTCTTGGAGCTTGCTTCAAACCATAGAGGGCATTCTTCAGCCTACACACATGAGTTTTTGGATCATGTACTTCAAATCCTTGTGGCTGCTCCACAAATACTTCTCCTTTAAGGAAGCCATATAGAAAAGTTGTCTTCACATCTATTTGGTGAAGAGACCATCCTTGACTAGTAGTTGGAGCTACAATAGGTCGGATGGTGGTGTAATGGGCAACAGGTGCAAAAATTTCGTCATAGTCTATTCCCTCTTTCTGACAGAAACCTCTAACCACAAATATAGCTTTATATTTTTCAATACTACCATCAACACCATATTTAATTTTATACAACCATTTAGAAGATACAACATATTTATCTTGGGGTCTTGGAACCACTTCCCATAGATCATTATGAATGATGGATTCATATTCTTTAGCCATTGCATATTTCCACACTTGGGCCTTTACAACTTCTTCAAAAGTGCACGGTTCAACTTGAATAATGTTTCTCATGGCTACAAGATATCCTTGGAACCGACAAGGTTTCTTGCTTTCTCTGAAAGTTCCTCTGGGGGCAGCATGTTTATCAACATCTTGAAGAGTGTCACGAAGCCATAGAGGTCTCCTTTTAGAAGGAGGATCACATGGAGGAGGATGCAAAAGATCCATGGGCTCCATGGGTTCATCAACAAGATCAGTTTTAGCTTTAGGATCTTCTTGTACTTCAAATACATCATCTTGACTATCAACATTAGCAGGAGGAGTGTCTCTTGCTTTTCCAAGAGATGCATCTTCATCAAATGCTACATCCCTGCTAAATTCAATATTTCTTTGACCAGGTACGTATATTCTGTAAGCTTTAGAATTCTCACAATAACCAACAAACATACCTTTTTTACCTGAAGCTTCCATCTTGTTCCTTTTCTCTTTTGGGACATGGAAGTAGACAGGACAACCAAAGATCCTCAGGTGCCCAACTTTGGGCTTCTTGCCAGTGAAGACTTCTTCAAGAGTCTTGTTGTTTAGGGCACATGAGGAGATCTATTTTGGACATAAACAACTGTGTTCACAACTTCTCCCCATAGAAACTTTGGCAGTTTGGCAATCTCTGATCATGCAACATAGCTTTGACTACCTCATTGATAGTTCTGTTCTTTTCTCGCGGCCACACCATTTTGTTTTGGGTTATATGGTACAATGGTCTCTTTTCTGATTCCGACTTCTTTGCAGAAGTCGGTAAAATCATTGGAAGTGAACTCTCCTCCATTGTTAGATCTGAAAATTTTGATATCCTTTCTAGTTTGTTTTTTACTTGGAGCTTTGAAATCTTTGAACATGTTAAAAGTTTGACTCTCTATTTATTTATTTATTATTTTCAGAAAATAAATCCATGTTTTGCAAGCAAAATCATCCACAAAGATAATATAATACAAGTTACCACCATTGGTCCACATAAATTAGAATGTACAAGATGCAATACCTTACTGGTTTTACTTTTGCTTGAAGGGAATGGTCCCTTCACTTGCTTTCCGCTTGCGCATCCTTGGCAAACACCATCGTGATCAGATTTGATTTTCGACATTCCGGAAACCATCTTTCTCACATGAGGTAATGCCTTGTAGTGCAAGTGAGCGAACCTTTGGTGCCAAAGTTCACTTTGATGATTGATGTCATGGATTAGTGCATGAATAAGTCTTCCATTGATTTTGTATAGACTTTCATATCTAGATCTTAGAGTGAGGGCATCTCTCATGTTGAATCCAGATGTCCAAGTGAGAACTTTACCATTTATGAAAACAACTTTTATTCCTTTATCTTCTAAAGCGGATATGGACACAAGATTCTTATTTAAACCAGGTACGTATAAAACTTCTTATAGAGTCAAAGTTTTACCTTGATCCAGATGGAAAGAAACATAACCAAATCCCTTTATGGGATGTGTAGAGTTATCTCCAAGAATGATCTTCAAATTTGTCTCCCTCTCAACCAGATTAGAAGGTACTCCTTTGTAACCAGTGAAGTGCCTTGAAGCACCACTATCAACCAACCAACTATCACAAGAATCTGCAGGAGATGAACTAGAAAGAGCAGACACAAGAAAGTACTCTGATTGAGTCTCAACGGCATTATTATCATACCTTTGGTTCCTTGAGGAACAATAGTTTCCTTTGTGAGTTGAAGGAGTTTCTCTTCTTCTTTTGTAATCAAATTTGTTGGAGCGATTGTTGAAGTTGGATTTGGATGCTCTTTTGATTTCTGGACAATCACGAACATAGTGGACATGCTTGCGACAGTTGTAGCATTGGATTTTTGACAAGTCTCTGGTCCATTGAGAGGAGTTGTTGGGAGCAGACTTTCTCAAATAGCGCATTCTTCTTCTTCCTTTCTTCTTCTTGCCTTGTACAACAAAGGCAGTGGGTTCTCCCTCATGCTTGGGAATTCTCCCTCTGGAAGTCATTTTGGCCTTTTTTTTAGTACACTTTCCCAGGAGCTCATAAAATGTAGGAAACTTGTTATTACTACTGATGGTAGTAATAAAAGTTTCCCAAGAAGAAGGAAGACCTCTAAGCATAATCAGTCCCCTTTCTTTATCGGAAACAGCTTCACCAAAAGTTGACAACTGATCTTTGATTTTCGATATCCTCATGAAGTATGCTTGAATGATTTCTCTTCTAATCATCTTAACATCCTTGAGTTGATTCTTCAGAGCAAGAATTTGGCTCAAGTTGTTCACTTGATACATTCCAATCAACTTGTGATACATTTCTTTGCTTTTCTTCAAATTGGAAACGTAAGTGATGAGGTGGTCTCTAGGGGAGTCAAGGATAATATTTTTAGCCTTGACTTCTCCTTTCTTGTATCTGGCCTTGATAGCAGCACTGGAGTTTTTAGTAGGCTCTGCTACTTCTCCTTCAACATACTCTAAACCATCATGTTCGTCAAGAGTAATATCCGATCTGGCCTTCCAAGGGAAGAAGTTTGAAGCATCAACCAACTTTTCTTCATTCTTTAAGTAGGAGGAAGACATCTTTATCTACTCAAAATTTCAACAGCGAATAGAAAGCAACAAGAAGAGATATTTCAACTGTAAATGAGATATTTTAACAACAAAATGGAAGAGAAATTGCAGCAGAAAATGAGTAGTGAGTAGAAGGAACAACAAGAGATATTTCAGCAAAAAGAGAGTTGCAAATGAAACAGAGAACAAGCTATATTTCAGTAGAAAGAGAACTGCAAATGGAGTGGACAAAAAGCTATATTTCAGCAGAAAAAGAGCTGTAAAGGGAGCAAACAACAAGCTATATTTCAATAGAAAGAGAGTTGCAAGTGAAACAGACAACAAACTATATTTTAGCAGAAAAAGATCTATACAAATGGAGCGGGCAACAATAGATATTCTAGCAGAAAGAGAGCTGACAATGGAGTTGATAGCAAAAGATATTCCAACAAAAAGAGAACTAGAAATGGAGCTTGTCTTCTTGAGTTTGTCTTCACTAAAGCTCTGATACCATGCTGAAACTCTGATGTTCTATGTTGTTACAATCACTTAAATCCATAACTCCTTTATGTTGCAAAATATGTTAAGTAATTGTAGATAGAGCATAAACCATATAAACCATATGCAGAATGGAAGATAATCAAGAGGTCAACGAGACACAAAGAAGTTAGGTCAATGATCAGGGCAAAACCCACAAGGGGAAAACCCAACCAAATTCTTCTTCTATTAGAAATCATTTGTTTAACAATGATACAAAGTACAATGAGGGAATGAAGAAGTTTACCCAAATTTGCAAAAGATCTCTGATCGCAGTAGTTAATGCAAACATTGAATCACTTTGGCTCTCCAAGATCTGCTTTTGCTCTTCAAGACTCTCTCCCTCTCTCAATCTTCCTCTAGACTCTCAAACTCTTTCTTTTTCAAGTTCGAATTCTCCTTTCACAAGCAACACAAGTAAGTGTGTCAAGTGAGGATGAGAGGCACAAATATCTAAGAAGAGCAAGGAGGTCGAATTATTGAGGTAGTAACTCCTATGCCTTGAGGAGGAGTTACATATGCCAAAATATGAGTGTAACTTATGCTAGAAAGGAGAGGAGTGTAACTTATGTATTTAGGAGAGAAGTGCAACTTATGCATTAAAGAGGTGTTAAGGGGAACATTTTTATGACGAGTCATTAAAGTGTGTAACAAAGTGTAAGAGGTGCATAAGAGCATTAAAGAGAGAAAAAATGGATCCATTAAGAGAGAGAGAGTAACATATGCATTAATTAAGGGGAGTTACATATGGAAAGATTGAGTCTCATGATTGAGAGACTTGAATTTCTTTTTAATAATAATAATATAATAATATCATAAAGAGGATAATAGTAGTAATAATAATAATATTGATGATTAAGTTAAAAATTAAACAATCGAGATTGATTAAGGACAAGTTAAGTGATTTTTCATCGTATATATATGATTACGAATTGATGGAAAGTGATTTACTATTTTTTGGAAAGTCATGGTTGCAAAGATAGACATGACTTTCTAAGAAGGTCGGAAATGAAATTTTATTCAAGGAAATTCATCCCATTGCTGTCAATTTTCAACACAAACTAACTATGCCATGACCCACTATACCATGTCGGTACTTCAACACATATTGAGTCACATGTATTGACTCAACCATAAACTGATCTGCATCTTTTATTTGTTCCATCATCTTGACTACTTTTAGGTTGCCCCAACTAGGTACTTTTTCTGAAATAAATCCTGTTGTTGCAACATAGTTGCTCCGTTTTCCACTGATGTTATTACAATGCATCAACTATCTTATTAAAAAATCTTTCACTTTGAATCCAGAGATCAACTCCTTCATAAGATAAGGGTTCCTGAGAAAGCCTTCACTGCTTCCTCTAAAACAAATCTTTTTGGTCAATGCTTGTCCCTGTGGCACATGATCAAGACTCGATCCTTTATTCTTGACAAAACCCTTAACCTTACTTTGATGCCCTTCTTGAGGACTAATCCTTGTATGTCTTTTTTGCTACCCTTCCTTTGGCTTCTGTACCTTAGCTCTGAATCCATTTTGAAGAATCTAGGAAATTAGTATTAGTAGGATTCTTCCAGGCTTGATAACAATGTGTTAAGTGTTTTTATAGTTTATCTTAGCTTGATCTTCTTCTTATTATTAGTGTGTTTTTACTTCATCAAACTGCTACCAAAAACAAAGAGACAAGAGCACAAGATGTTTGCCTTTCTACTAGGGTCAAAATCTCTCCCTCTTGGAGAGGAAAACCAGCACAAAATTCTTCTTATAGAGATTCCAATTGACGAACACCAAGACCATAACCCTTGATCTACTAGGCCACTCCAAGACCAAGTCACCGATCCTTCTTCTCACTGTTGAGATTATCATCAACACTGCTGCTTCATCGAGTTCATCATTCATGCACCTTCACTGAGATATTCATCACAATAAGGAGAACATAATTGCTGCACCATATCTCCATTTTCTCTTGGATCATTACTGCACTTCTCACTGAGATCATCATCATGTTGATGAGACTTCCATATTGAGATATGTGAACTCTTCAATGATGTCTGGTGTGTATAGTTGAGAGCTTCTTGTACTAGGATCCTTATCATGATATATATGCCAAGACTGTCCTAGTATGCCGAAACTGTAATCATGATGATCATTCGAAATGCTTAATCGAAACTGTAATTATAATGCTCAACCGAGATGCTGTACTCTTGTACCCTGTTTGAGATACTATCCTTTCAAGGCCATCTGAGATTCTGTACCACACCTTTGAAATTTCAAACAAGTCCGAGATTCTATTTGATTTTTTGCGGATACCCCAGCTGGGTATAAATAGTGGTTATGTCTCCATTTTTGAGCCGACTTTAACAAGTGAATTATCGTGTCCTTTATATGAGTCGACATGACATTTGTATATATATTTGCGGCCGACATGATGTTCTCCTTATCGTTTTGCTTGCAGACTTCTTTGTGCTAGTTTTGGAGGATTGTGCTTGGTCTTGGAGCACTGCTCTAGGCTTGCATACATTTTACATAGGCTCATGAAGAGTTCCTTATTCATGACTTTGACTCTTTGACCTTAAATATAAATCCTAAGGCTCTCAATGGGAGCCATCTATAAAACCTCTTGCTCATGAAACCCATGCAACAAGGAATAATAAATTTATTTTCTTGTTTTAGAAAAAGCATAATTACAATGTCATGAAAACCAAACCTAGTTACATTCCCTTCAACAGGTCACATGCTGAGGTACAAGGGTAGCTAATAAGAGGGAATCCCACACTTGGGTTTATAACTATGTCGCACAGGGACTCGTCCTCGCCATAATTCATGACGTTTCCTCGTTTCGGCGATCCGGGGACTTTGGAACTCGTCGGAAACGTTCCAAATTTGTCAGGGACTCCATTGGGGACTTCAAGGCCGTCCCCTAGCCATCCCTCGAAAAATCGGGGGCTTCTCGATGTCCCCAATATGATTTAAATTTACAAGTTAAAATAAATATTATATTTTTTCATTTAAAAAAATTAATTCATAATTATAAATAAAAAAATAAAATGAAATCATTTACCCTCACGCATACCTAAAAGTTAAAACATAAAACATCGCTCTCATTTACTATTCGCTGTTTAGTCGCTGACAGGGAGAGAGCCGACAAGGAGATTCAAGCACGTAGGTTTTCAAATTTCTTCAGGCACGCAGCAGGGTGTAGTCACCAGTGTTTCATGCACGCAATCACCAGTTTTTCATGCACGCAATCACCAGTGTTTCAGGCATGTAGGCTTCACGACAGGGTTCATGCAGGCTTTAGTGTTTTGGGTTCAGGCTTCAGTGTTTGGGGCAAGCTTCACGCCCAACAAAGAGCAACGTTCACACCCTTCATGCTCAGTTGTTCAAACTTCACGCTCAACAGCAAACTTCACGCCCAACAGTTTTAAACTCCCAACAATGAGCAGCTAAGCACTTTTTTGCGTTTTTGGAGCTAAAAGTTGGAAGTCAAGCCAGAAAAGCGCAGGTCAAACAATTGCAAAAATTTTAACTTTAGTTTATGATTTATATGTTATCATTAGAACCCATAAACGATAAATTTTTAATTTTTTTTGTGGGTGTTTTTATTTTTTTGTCAGAGTTTTTAGTTTCTTGCTTGGAGCTATCAAAAAACTTGGAGCAACAGTGCAAGAAACTTGGAACAACAATGCGTTTTTGGTTGCCAAGTAAGCTTTTTTATTTTTTTAACTTGAAGTATGGTTTCATATTTTTATTTTTTATTATTGTTAAAAATTAAAATTTTAAAACAAATCTATTGTATTTTTAAATTACAGACCTCACCTCTAAAAACTAATCAAATGGACAACAATACAGTTGCTCAACTTGAGGGTGAAACATTAGCAGGGGCATTAGAAAATTCTATTTTCATCAACACAAAGAAACCCTTGCTTCAATTGGTCAAAAAAATCACCAAGAATTAAAAAAAAAGCAGTGGTGGTTCAAAGGAGTGGGAATGCAACTTTTGTGGTCATAATTTCAAGAGAAGCTACACTAGGGTTTACCATCATCTTTTGTGTATTTCTGGAGATGGAGTAAATGCATGCACTTGTCCGTTGGAAAAGAGAATTGAACTTACTAAACTTCGCATGGCTGCCACAGTTGGCATTATAGAGATGGAGTACAACTCTAATGTCTTCAAAAAACCAAAAATTTAAAGCATAGAAGAAGAGACTCTCAAAGAGAAATCAATAAAAAATATTCAATTGATTTAGGTTCCAGTAAATCTAGTTCAAGTAAGAAAGGGAAAGATGTTGTGGCAGAGTGGTTCAATGTGCAACGCAAGAATGAGGCAGAAGATGCAGTGGCTGAATTCTTCTTTGCCAATGGAATATCATTTAATGCCACTCGTTCCCCTCAGTGCAAAGAGATGATAAAGAAAATCATTGCTGCTAGTCCATGATTTCAGCCCCTTGGTTACAATAAATTGAGGACAACATTGTTAGATAGAGGGGTCACAAAGATGCAGGCGGTGATGGAAGACCTTAAAAAATCATGGGTTGAATATGGATGTTCAATTGTCATCGCTGTTTGGACCAATATTCAACAAAGGCCTTTGTTGAACATCATTGTCACCTCTCTAACTGGACCATATTTCTAAAGGGCAGTTGATTGTACCGGAAAGATGAAGGATGCAACTTTTCAGTATGAGGTATTAAAAGATGCAATTGAAGAGATAGATCCTACAAACGTAGTTCAAGTTATCACAAATGTTGCACCAATTTGTAGGTTTGCAGGGTTTGTTATTCAAAGCAGGCACACACATCTATTTTGGCTCCTTGTTATGTGCATGCTTTACATAATGCACTCAAAGACATTGGTAAAAATTCTTGGATCACCCACATTATTTTGGATGCAAGAGAGGTGCAAATGTTTATTTGCAACCACCATGTGTCTTTAGCAATTTATAGAATTTATGCAAAAAAGGAGTTTTTGAAATCAACAGATACAAGGTATGCCACCTACTATCTCCTTTTTGACCGCATGCTAGAGGTGCAACATGCCTTAAAGGCCACTATTATAAGTTTTGAGTGGTCTGCATGGGGAATTCAAAACATATTAGGGAAATAAAGTAAGGCAGTTGGTGTTGAATGATGATTGGTGGGTTGATGTGAAATACATTGTCTAATTCACTGCTCCAATAGTAGAGCTAATTAGATATGCAGATTTAGATTCCCTTTGCCTTGGGGAAATATATGAGTCAATTGATAGCATGATTGGAAAGATCAAGTCCATCATTCGTCAAAGGAGCCATTTTTGGGGTTATTTAATGAACTCTAAAGATTGGTTGAAAATAGTTGGAACACGTTAAACACACCTTTTCATATGGCTGCTTATGCACTTAATCCAAAGTGGTATATGGAGAGGGAAGATATCGTTGCAACAATAGATGACCCTAAAGTGAAACAAGGTTTTATTGATGTCATAGAAAAGATGTATACATAAAAACATGCAACCATATTTCGAGAACAATTTTTGGTTTTGCTTGGCTTTTCTCTTTCTTTGCAACTCTAGAGAAAGTGGGGCTACTGAGCAAAGCAAAATCAAGACACTGTTATCGAAATATGGTTGCTTGTTTTGATGTATACATCTTTTCTATGGCATCAATAAAGCTTGGTTTCACTTCAGGGTCATCTATTGGTGGAACTCTACCTTCCCTCTCCACATCACTTTGGATTAAGTGCATACACAGTCATATGAAGAGGTTTCTTTAATCTGTTCCATCTCTTTTCAATCAATCTTTGGAGTTCATTAAATAACCCCAAAGAGAGCCCCCTTTAACAAATGATGGACTTGATCTTTCCAATCATGCTATCAATTGACTCATATATTTTCCCAAGGCAAAGGGAATCTGAATTTGCATGCTTGATTAGCCCCACTATTGGAGCAATGAATGAGACAATGTATTTCATGTCAACCCATCAATCATCATACAACACCGACTGCCTTACTTTCTTTTCTAGATTTGTTTTGGATTCCTCTGATGTAGACCACTCAGAACTTATAATAGTGGTCTTTAAGGCATGTTGCACCTCTAGCATGCGGTCAAGAAGGAGATGGTAGGTGATATACCTTGTATCTGCTGGTTTCAAGAACTTTTTTTTACATAAATTCTATAAATAGCTAAAGAGGCATGGTGATTGCAAATGAACATTTGGACCTCTCTTGCATCCAAAATAATGCGAGCGATCCAATAAATTTTACCAATGTTTTTGAGTGCATTATTTAAAGCATGCACACAACAAGGAGTCCAAAATAGATGCTTGTATGTGCTTTGAATAATCAACCATGCAAACCTACAAACTGATGTAGCGTTTGTGATAACTTGAACTATGTTTGTAGGACCAATCTCTTCAATTACATCTTTTAATACCTCATACTGAAAGGCTGCATCCTTCATTTTTCCGGTACAACCAATTGCCCTTAAGAAATATTGTCCAGTGGGAGAAGTGATAATGATGTTCAACAAAGGCCTTTGTTGAATATTTGTCCAACCATCCATGACGATTGAACACCCATATTCAACCTATGATTTAATAAGGCCTTCCATCACCATTTGCATCTTTGTGACCCCTCTATCTAACAATGTTGTCCTCAATTTATTGTAACTAAGGGGTTGAAATGATGGATACGCAACAATGACTTTCTTTATCATCTCTTTGTACTGAGGGGAATGGGTGGCATTAAATGATATTCCATTGGCAAAGAAGAATTCAGCCACTGCATCCTCTGCCTCATTCTTGCGTTGCACATTGAATCACTTTGCCACCACAACTTTGCCTTTCTTACTTGAACTAGATTTACTGGAACCTAAATCAATTGAATCTTTTTCATTGGTTTCTCTTTGAAAGAACTCTTCTTTTATGCTTAAAATTTTTGGTTTTTTGAATACAGTAGAGTTGTTCTCCATCTCTACAATGCCACTTGTGGCAGCCATGTGAAGTTTAGTAAGTTCAATTCCCTTTTCCAATGGACAAGTGCATGCCTTTACTCCATCTCCTGGAATACACAAGAGATGATGGTAAACCCTAGTGTAGCTTCCCTTGAATTTATGACAACAAAGGTTGCATGCCCACTCTTCTGAACCACCACTGTTTTTCTTTTTATTGTTGGTGATTTTTTTGACAAACTGAAGTAAGGGTTTCTTTGTGTTGATGAAAACAAAATTTTCTGTTGCCCCTGCTAATGTTTCACCCTCAAGTTGTGCAACTGTGTTGCTATCCATTTGATTTGTTTTTAGAGGTGCGGTTTGTAATTTAAAAATATAATAGATTTGTTTTAAAATTTTAATTTTTAAGGAAAAAATTAAAAATATCAGACCATACCACTGGTTAAAAAAAAAGAAAAAAGTTTTAAACTTATTTGACAACAAAAAACGCATTGTTGCTCCAAGTTTTTTGATAGCTCCAAGCAAGAAACTGAAAACTCTTATAAAAATAAAAACACTCAATTTTTTTTAATCATTTATGGGTTCTAGTGATGATAGATAAATCATAAACTAAAGTTCAAATTTTTGCAGCCTTTTAACCTGCGTTTTTTAGGCTCGACTTCTGACTTTGGCTCCAAAAGTGCAAAAAATGTGCTTAACTGCTCACTGTTGGGTGATTAAACTGTTGGGCGTGAACGCTGCACCAAACACTGAAGCCTAAACCCAAAACACTGAAGCTTGCGTGAACCTTGTCGTGGAGCCTGCGTCCCTGAAACGTTGGTGACTGCGTAGGTGAAACATTGGTAACTGAACCCTACTACGTGCATGAAGAAATTTGAAAACCTGCGTGCTTGAATCTCCCTATCGGCTCTCTCCATGTTGGTAGCTGAACGACGACTGGTAAATGAGAGCGATGTTTTATGTTTTAACTTTTAGGTATGCGCTAGGGTAAATGATTTCATTTTATTTACAATTATGAATTAAGTTTTTTTTTTGTTAATTTATTATAAAAATGAAAATATAATATTTATTTTAACTTTTAAATTTATTATATTGGGGACGTCCAAAAGTCCCCGATTTATTGAGGGACGTTTTGGAAGACCCCAAAAAGTCCCCGATTTTTCAAGGGACGGCCTTGAAGTCTCCAAGTCCCTGATGGAGCCCCTGACAAATTTGGAATGTTTCCGACAAGTTCTAAAGTCCCTGGATCACCGGAACGGAAGAAATGTCATGAATTAGGCGGGGACGGGTCCCTGTGCAACATAGATAAAAACCCTTAGCTGCTGCACCGGTTTTTCCGCATTGGGTTTTTCTGGGGACAATTGTCCAAAAATAATGGTGTCAATTTATGTGCGTGTGCTAGTATTTTCTCAGTTTCTAGTGCTATTATTTTCTGCAGTTTTTATTTGTGAAGATTGCGGTGTGTTTATTTCGATGTTGCCGTAGCAATAAATTGAATAATTAATTTATCAGTTAAAAGAAATAATACCAGTGGCTGCAATATGATTTCAGACTTGAAATTTTCACATAATATGCTCAGCTCCTTCATTTCCTGATCAACAACACTTCACCATACTTTGTTGCTCCTTTGCCATCAATGACAACAATGCCAACATTGGCCATTGATGGAGAGAGGATTCATAAGTTGGACAGAATCCCATTGGGGTGTTTTGACTCATGACCTCTTTATATCTATTTTGTCACTTGGGCTAGGAGGGTTAACTGTTGCATAAAAATATGTGATGTGGGTGAATTGGCATTGCATAAAAATATGTGATGTTGCGTACAAATATGTAAAGTGGGTGAGTTGGCATGTGTGGGCAGCATGTGCCTACCCACTTAGTACATTAGACGTTCACTATTGGAGGAAGAGTCTCTTTGAGGGCCCATGAGTGGGTCAGGGTTTTGTAATTCAACAGTTACCCTATAAAAGGAAGGAGCACATCACTTCATAGCATTACTAGTTTGACAAGAGCTAGAAAAGGATAATGTGAGAAATGTAATAGTGAGGTCATTTGTTGTTTTGCTTTATGAGTTTGAGAGAACCTGTTGGAAGTTAATTTGCTGTTCAGGTTTTGTATTTGTAGAATGGAAGATGTTGATTTGTTGTATGTAATCATCTTTTATTATATAATTTTGGGTGTTTTAGTTGCTGATTTATTATGTTTATGGAATGAACAATTGGGCTGATGTTGAGCTGATTTAGCATGGTTTAATTTGTACTTTAAGATCTGATTTATGCTGGGATGGCACTGAAGGAGCGTAATTTTTGGATCTGAATTTTGTACTGGATCTTGCTCTAGTGGCTGCTAAAATGATCTAGCCATTTGAGTTGCGGTGTCCTTATTCTTTCTTGCCCTAGTGGTTTTGTTGCTTGCAGATCTGAAGTTTTCACAGGTTTTTCTGGAGAAATCAGATTCTGTATCAGGGCTGAAACTTCTATGGTATTTTAATAGCAGTGCCACTGACTTTGATGCTATGTTAAAGATAAGGATTCAGTAGTGCATAAACAAGAAGAGCACGAGCCATTACTTAATTTTATGATCAAATATAGAAAGAGTACAAAGAGTTTGTTCAACTATTTCTGCAGTCACATAAACCTACTCAATTATATAAAATATATTTATTGTTCTAGCTATTAAGATTGTACAATCCACGTGTGTGAATGTGCAAAAGTCCTAACACTAAATTCATTGTGTTATATACTTCGTGTTGGCAAAAATATCTCCGAGCAGTTTCAATGCCCAATCTATACAAAAGGAAAATTGCAATAATAAGAAGAAAACAAGACATTTTATTTCTCCACCCAGAATTACTGCCCAAAATATTTCACAGCTGGAAGATTGGAGTTCCTTTTTGCACATAGCCAAGATGTGAAGAGTGAAAATGCGCAGTTATAGCTTTAAATGTTTACTCAAGGAACGGGTTAGGGTTTCTTTTAGAGGCTTTTAAAGGCTATTTTCCATTTTTTAAAAGTTCTTATTTTTGGTTTAAATTCCTTATAAACTATTTTTTAATTAATTCAAAATTTGTTTTTAATTTTAGGGACAAGTAGCTGTTGCCCTTGGGGATGTTTCCCAATGTATCAGGAATATCACCAAAAAAGAGGGACGGATGGGGGTTGTGGTGGTTCTCTTAGTTTTTGAGGCTTCTACTCTGTTTGAATGTCATTATTTGTGTTCCATTTATTTGCAGATGTATTGTTTGCATCATTAAAAAATTGGCCTCTCTTTGACATGTGTTACATAGTTGATGTGATTTCAATATGGTGATTTCATTTGGGTTTTGCAGATTTTTGAGTGGATGGGCCAAAAATTTTCATTCTCTTCAGGTGAACATGCTATCCACTTAGATTTGATAGCAAAAGTATCTGGCATTACCAGTGCTGAAAAGTACTTCACAGATCTTCCCGATATATTAAAGAATCATAAAACTTATTCTGTTCTTCTGAACTGTTATGTAAAAGAGAAAAATATTGAAAAATCAGAGGCAACCATGGAAAAGTTGAAGGATTTGGGGTTTGCTAATGGTCCACTTCCTTTTAATGGAATGATGTCACTCTACATAAACTCGGAGCAATTTGAAAAGGTACCTTCTGTGATCTGGGAAATGAAGAAAAATGGTATCTCACTAGATGTTTATTCTTATAACTTTTGGATGAGAAGTTATACAGCTTTGTCAGACATGGATAAGGTGGAAGATGTGTTGAATGAAATGCAGAGTGATGATAATGTTGATACAGATTGGACCATTTACAGCACTATAGTAAATTTTTATATCCAAGCCAAAGATCTTGACAAAGCAGAATCTACTTTGAAAGAAGCGGAGAATAAAATGAAAAAGATGGAGGCTAAGAGAAAACGAAAGTATCGAGCTGGTTATGATCATCTAATTCGTTTGCATGGTAGCCTAGGGAATAGAGATGAAGTGTACAGGATTTGGAGATCTTTAGAGTCTGCATTTCCTGAAATGACAAACAGAAGCTATATGTGTTTGCTTTCGTCATTAGTAGCGATTGGGGACATTGAGGGTGCTGAGGATTTTCTTAAAAAATGGGATTCTGTGAAATTGTTTGATGATATCAGAGTATCCCATGTCCTTCTTGTTGCTTACATAAAAAACGGATGGCTGCCAAAAGCAGAAGTGCTTCTTGAGCGTATCATAGAGAATGGGGGAAAGCCAAATGCCGATACTTGGGAAATCCTTGCAGAGGGCTATATACAGAGTGGAGAAATTCACAAGGCTATGGAGGCAATGGCAAAATCTGTGTCAGTTGGACAGAGTACTCTGCAGCCAAAATTTGGAAATGTGGTAGCTATTTTAAAACATTTCGAGAAGCAAGGTGATGTTAAAAGCGCGGAAGATTTTTTTAAAATACTTAGAGGGTTGAAATTTGTGAGCACAGAAATTTACAACTGCTTGCTTCGTACTTATGTCCATGCTGGTAAAGTTCCTCCCAAAATATCGGAGCTTATGATAGAAGACAATATCCGTCCTGATGAAGAAACACAGATTCTTCTCAAACAAACTGATGAGTCATGAGTGCTGGGCTTTTGCAGATGTCTGCAGGCATGTGAACTATTAATGAACTGGCAAGCTTCAGATATAAGTTGATTCTTCTAAATTTCTGGGTTTTGCTGAAATAGTTGTGTATTCTGTGAAAGCAAATGTGCTTTGCGGAAGCTTCATTGTCTATGCCTGTTTTGGAAGCAGGCGGTTGAGTCCGAGCTTCAACCTAGGTTTACTTGCACCATAATTATGGTTGAACATAGAAAAAGTACGAAAATTCGGGTTGTCAAATTCTAACCCAGTTTGTTGAGACGGGAGTCAAACGACGCATTTGAAACAAGGCCCTTTCAGTTACCACACTTAAGATCTGATGCAAGGGACAGTTTATCCATGAGTGACTCACGATTTAGTCTTATGGACCTGGTAATTTGTGCTAGATACTATTGCCATTAGCAAATTGGGGTTTTCACTTTGTAAATATCTTCTCAAGATAGTTGGCATGGTTGTATATCCTACTCAAGATATGTAGCAATGGAAGATGATAAATATTAAAGTTGCATATTTTAAGTAAAAATGTTTACATCTTGATGTCTCTCCGTACCACAGCCATGTGGTAGTGTAACATTGTTGACAGATGTGTCTGCTACTGTTATGCTACATGACACTAGAGAAGTGAATCCAGACCGATGTATACAACATTAGAATTTTGGATAAAAAGTGAGCCAATACAAAGTGAGAATAGAGGTGATCTATCCTTCATCATATAAAATGCTATCAACTTGAATAATTGAGAACAATAACAATGGTTTCTTAATTGAATAATTGTGAATTTTAGTAAGTTGGAATGAAAATATAACTAAGTGAAAATAAAGGTGATCTATCCTTCATTATATAAAATGCTACTTAACTTGAATAATTGAGAATAATAACAATACTTTCTTAAATGAATAATTGTGAATTTTAGTAAAGTTGGAATGAATTTATAACTGTGATATGAAATATTTTCTTAAATCACATTGATATAAGATTTCGAAAAACAATTCTTCTATTAAATGCTATTTAAATAGAATAGAATAATTGAGAACAATAACAATAATATTTGAATTGAATATTTATAAATTTTAGTGAATAAGTTGGAAATTTTTGCTAACTGTGGTGTGAAATCTTTTGTTTAATCACATTAATATAATTTATTTTGTTAAATCACATTAATATTTCAAATTTTAGTTGGAATTTTTTTATAACTGTGGTGTGAAATCTTTTGTTAAATTACATTAATATAAATCTTTTGTTAAATCACATTAATATAAGATCTAGACAAATAATTGTTTTTGAAGCTAGGAGTCAATACAAGATGGGAATTAAATGATTTTTATCTATCATCTCAAAATATGAACTAAAATAGTGGACAACAATTACAATAATATTTTAATTCAATAACCGTAAGTTCAAGTGAATAAATATAAGTTGGACTGGATTTGTAACTGTATAGTTCAAAATCAGTGTTCAATCACATTAATATAAGATATGGATTAATTTGAAAGTCATGGCAGGTTCCTTGTGAGTTTTGAGTGTTTTTGTTTTTAAAGTCATGATGCTAGTTTATGTTCCCTTCTCATTGTTCTTTTCATTATTATGACTGTGATTATCTCATAGTTCAATGATAAGCATATTTTTCAATGTTTGTTTTTGATAAAATGCTTTTATAAGTTATATTTTTATTGAGAAAAAACTCTATTCAAACTTGTCTATTGAAAATATTTAATCCAGATCTTTGAAGCTATAGCAAAGCTAAGTTGAAATCATGCAAATATCATGGTTTTACTTTGTGCAATAGGACTTCTTTAGTGTATCATATAATTCTTATCGTTTTAGTACTTGCAGGTATGCACGTACCAGGTAATTTAACTTTTTGTCAAACTATAGTTGAGTAGCAATTACTTTGGTGTTGAATTCCATGAAGTACCCAAAATTATGTATTATTTTAATTTTAATTATGCTACAATACATAATACAACTTTAAAATGTGAACTCCATAAAGTTAAAATAAATATTAGTAAATTTTGCAATTCCAAAAAAGACTAATTAGTAAATGTATAATACCTTATATAAATCAACGATTTTGAACATTGATAGTAACAAGAATGTTGGTTTTTTTTGATATATATTATTATTTATTTATTTTTATTAATTTTTCAGAGAGAAAAACATTGGTTTCATATTAACAAAAGTCAGTTACATTGTTTAGTAAGCTCCAAATGGAGAAAGTCTTCAACATCACCAACAAAATGAGTATTTGAAAGAAAAACTACCACATAGTCAACATAAGCATGTTGTCTACCCATACACTGCCTCCATGTGCAATTATCTACATAGCATCTGTCTATTCCGAAAAACACGGTCTACATCAATGTTTCTAGAAATACCATAAAGTATGCAATTTTTGAAAAGAAAAAATTGAGATCACCATGAAACAACCAACCTAGTTGCAAGAATAAAACAGAGAAAATAAGTAGTGGATCAGACCAACATAAAGGACCCAACATTCTTTTGCACCCCATTTCGAAGAACAATGTAGAAAATACTTCTACGCCGAGCATGTAGTCCCCTTTTTAAGAGCGCGTCTGCCACTGAGTTAAAATCCTTGTACATGAGCAATGACGATGTGTTGGAACGTAGACTTCAACTTGCCAATCTTGTGTAGCCAATTGAAGGGCAATGACGGATCATAAGAGAATCACTGTTTAACTGTTCGATGACAACCTGAAAATCACCAAGAATGTGCATAGAGTCAATACCAAGTTCTTTTGCATAGTATAAGGGATCCCATAAAACGATTACTTTGGCCTTGTTGTTCGTCCCTTTTCCGCTGCTCCAATGAAAAAGAAATTGGTAACACTTTGACATCATGATAACCAACCCACATTTCCAATGACCACCTTGTGCAGCCCCATCGAAATAGCTAGCCGGAAACATGTGACTAGGAGCCTCTGTTAGAGATTTGCGTGGCTTTAATATGATGATATCACTTACATATTTACTGTGCATAGCAACTATGGTATCACATAAGCTTCTATGTTAAGAGGGCGATCCTCAAAAATCATATGATTCCTACTAATCCATATGCCCCAAGATATAAAAAAGGGAAATGTTTGTTGTGTTGGGCGGTAAGTCATCCACCATATACAACATGCCTCCATAAATGGAAAATCCCAGTGAGCTTGAATATTTAAGGACAAAAGAACAAACATCCAGATGCCATTGGCACATGGGAAATGAAAGCAAAGATGCATCACGTCTTCAGTGGCATCTTTACACAGATAACATCTACTCGGCCTTTCAAAACCTCTCACACAGGTTTTCCCATGTGAGAACCCTGTGTTTCCAAACTAGCCAACCAAAGATTTTTATCTTTGGAGGCACCTGCCACTTCCAAACAAAACAAACCAACTGATAGGTGCATGCACCTCTAGGGATAGAGAAATGTGTTTGTATACCTCTGCAACCATAATGTGACCCTGACAGAGGACTCCGTTACACCGAAGTGAGTTGACATCCTCGCTAAGTGTAATTCCAACAGAATAAAGCTATGTAGTGTACCCTTTCCAATAATCAACCATTTGTCTGGACATGCCCATCGTAGTTGAACTCTTCCAGATAGGGAACATCTGCAACTGATCATAGGAGTCAAGAATCACAAATCTATGATAGAAAAGGAAGCCTTTGTCGTGAAGAAATTTGATAACGTCAACCGACAAAAGGTGTTCTCCCCTCATACCATGGACGAGATCTATCCCCACTAGAACACAAGATCCATTTCCAATCTCCCAATTGAGATTTTCAAATAGCCACATCTTCATCTTCATAAAACTATTCCATATCATGGGATGCATTTTGGATAGTACACTGATCAGATCTGAAGAAGTCCATGAAATACCTGCATTTCATATATTTCTCTCTTAAACTACCTTACTGTATGCCAATCCCAGTCATGACTCGCCAAAAGTTCTTTGTTATAAGAGCCCACCCAAAAATATTAATATCTATAAACCCCCACCAACCATATTCCCTTAACATTGTGATATCATGTTGAGAAATCTAGGGCATTCACATTAGGTGATTTCTCTTCTATTAGTCACTGCTTGTGAATGCTTTTTACTTATTTAGATTATGATCTTCTTCTTGTTAGATTATTAGTGTTCTCTTCATCAAACAATAACCAATGCATGAACATAAATAGACAAGAGACACAAAATGTAGGCTATCATCCAGGGCCAAAATCTCTCACTCTTTGAGAGGAAAACCCGCACAAATTCTTCTTAGGTAGATTCCAATTGATGAATACCAAGATCAAGACCCTTGCCACTCCAAGACCAAGACACATGTCCTTTGGATAGTCAACCTTTTTCTTGATCCTTCTTTGATTTTGACCTTCTTGGCATCACCATCAAGATCTTCTTACTGTCTTCATATCAAGATCTCCTTTACAGTGAGACCTCCTTGCTGTCATATTATCTAGTCCTTACTTCTATCATGGCACCGAGCCAATTCTCTTAACATAGCACTGATATCCTTCCTCTTAAGATAACATCGAAACTTATATTGAGATCCCACAAAATCACTGTGATATGTAGTTCCTTCATAGCACTGAACATTGGTCTTTGTTATGGCACCAAACTGTGATTTCTTCTTGACACTGTAGCTTCCATATTCTTTCTGAAATCATGACACCGAACTATATGTATCACTATAGTCACCACAGGGATTTGAACTATCACTATGCTTTGATACTTGAATTCGAGAGGGATCCATATTCCCTTGACTGTATTAGTATAAGAACTGTTCACTCTCGCTGTCCACCCGAAGTCATGGAGATGTTCGAACTTTTGTCTGCCACCTTATCCGAATTACATAGAGATGTCAGAATGCTTCTCTGTTCTGCCCATCTGAAAAAACTAGAGAAGTATGCAAAAATATCTGTCCTATGGAATAGGCTGAGGTTGCTATATATAGTGGTTTGTCTGTCATATTAAGCCAACATGAACTCTCAAATAGATGTATCTCCATATAAGCTGAGCCGACATTAGTTTCTTATGTATCTTGAGGCTGACATCAAGATACATTGACTCTTTGACTTTAATGACAAATCCTAAGGCTCTTAATGGGAGCCATCGAAATAAAATATCTTGCTCATGAAACCCATGAAGCAAGGCATTACAAAAATAATTTTATTCTCTTCATTTCATCATTTACAAAGATCATAATTACATGTCATTATGAAGACCGAACCTAGTTACACTCTTCAACGATCCAGTCTCGCAAAATGTATTTTTCCCGCCCTTTGCTCCTTAGCATTATGGTCGACTGAACCATAACACTGGTTAACATGACGCACTTACCATGAAAACACATAACTAGAGCATTGTTCCACTGCATGCATTTTAATGAAGAAACTGTAGAAGCTTAACTATTTGTGCTTGCTTTATTGTTTCATAAGCATGTGTTCAAGCCTCAATTTTGACCTAGGTTTTATTGCACCATAATTATGGGCGAACATGGAGAAAGTCGTAAAATTTTCATTGTGCAATTTTAACCTAGTTAGTGGAAACAAGTGTGGGAATGAACATTTGTAACAACACTTCTTTAGTTAACAAGGTTAAGCCTTATGTAATGAAGAGTTTTGTCACATGTAATCACTCTTGCGATTTATTCTTATGGTCATGGTAATATCTTTAAGTATACCATTGTACTAAGCTATTAAGGATTTTTCACTTCATAAATATCCTCAAATATGTATGAATTGTGATGTCATCACGGGTGTGGTGTCATCACAAAGTGAATCCATATTGATTGATGTATGCAAATGTAATATTTTTGAATAAAGAACTAGAATAAATGAGATCAATCTTTCACCACATTCAATGTTAATTAAAACAATGAAGAATGAGTACGATAGTATATTTGATCCAAATGGATCTAAATAAGTGAATGATTATAACACTTACTATCTAGGTGCCAATTAATGAGACAAAAGAGAGAAAAAAAGATTTAAAACAAAATACAAAATGAGAATAGGTAAGAAAAGATTGTAGAATGAAAAACAAAAGTCTAGGTTTGTTGGCCTTCCCATTATCCAAATTCTCCTCATTTTTTCTTGTAATTTCATTCTCAAAGGGTTTCTAGTTGATAGCTAGCCAAAAAGAGAAATAGGCACAATGTCATGAGCTACACTGTAACTAGATATTGTTGAAATAGAGAACAGAGCAACTAGTCAATTTGGTTTCCCATTTGAGTTTCCAAGGTAAATATGGTGTCATTGTGTATGATTTTTTTTTTTACAATTGTTGAATTTGTGTTGGCCTAGAGACCAAAGATAAAAGAATAAGCATGGATACATTTTTATTAATATGATAAACATTTAAATACAATGTTTGGACCATTGGATTCATCTTCCTAGGTTTTTTTGGACTTATTGTGATGGTTAATATTCCATCTTATGGATTGGGTGTCTAACATCACCTCGCTTCCAATCCAAAGGGATGCACGTGAGTCCAAGCTGTTGAGTATGGAGCATGATTATTTAGAGGTCTTTGTTTCAGCTGGATGTATACCCCAGGAAGTTTGTACACCCCTCCACGTGGGGGGGCTTGTCCCCCTCGCAGGGGTTCAGGGGGAGGGGCGGGGGGGAGCGATCCCCCCTGGCTGGGGGGTCCAGGGGCCAGCGGTCCCCTTGGGGGGGGTTTCGGGGGTAGCGCCCCCGAAGCTAAAAACAGATGTAAAGTTGCCTTGTAAACGTATAGTAATTTCTAGTCAATCTGGGCTGTTCATTAGGCGGATGATTTGGCGGTAGAACTTATGTTTAGTTTAGGGTTTTTTTCCCTAGAAGGCAACCCCTCTCTTTGTATGAGGGCATTGTATTTGAGGCTGTGTAATAGATGTGTATTCTCTGAGCGAGAAACAAAGATGTGAGATTGTGAAAGAAAACAGAGGATATTACAATGGATCTGCTGTAGGTTGTGTCTCTTCATTTTGCTGGATAATAGAAAGGAAGGACTGGCTGTTCGGGGTGGACGTAGCCCAAACTGGGTGAACCACGTATATCTGTGTCTTTTTTGTTTTATGCATTTTCTGTGATTATATTTCTGCAATATTATATGTGTTCCATTACTCCGTAATATATAATTTTTTAACCACTGGTATTAGAGCCGAAGGTCTATTTGGCTGATAAACTCGTAAGAAAGAAGGGTTCCTCGTTCCAGTGGGAGCAATGGCGGAAGATGGTAAGTTTAGGGTTGAGAAATTTAACGGCCAAAATTTCTCGCTGTGGAAGATGCAGATGGAAGATTATATGTATAAAAAATATCTATACCTACCATTGGGCGGAAAAACAAAGATGCCGACGGGTATGACAGAGGAAGAATGGAACCTTCTCGATAGAAAGGCACTCGAAACAGCACGGTTGTGCCTCGTAGCATCAGTCGTCTTCAACATTTCGAAGGAAACAACAACAGAGGGTTTGATTAAGGCGTTGGAGAAACTAAATGAAAAACCCTCGGCCTCAAACAAGGTATTTCTTATGAAACGATTATTTAATATGAAAATATCGGAAGGTGGATCTGTTGCAGACCATTTAAATGATTTTAATACTGTTACAAATCAATTATGTTCTGTAGGGGTAAACTTTGATGATGAAGTTAGAGTTCTGTTATTCTTGTGGTCATTACCACAAAGTTGGAATGGTTTAGTAATGGCCATTAGTAACTCTGTTTCTGGATCTAGTACTTTAAAGTTTGATGATGTTGTTGGTGCTATCCTTAGCGAGGAAATGCGACGGAAAAGCTCCGGTGCGACATCAAGTAATGCTTTGAGTACAGAGTCTAGGGGAAGAAAAATATAAAGAGAAAGAGCTAAGGATATTACAGTAAATCAAGGAAAGGCAGATCCAAGTCCAGATCGGGGATAGTGTGCTGGAAATGCGGAAAGAAAGGACACCTAAAGAAAGAGTGTAGATCTCGGAAGGGAAAAGAAGGAGATGCACACCAAGAAAACAATCATGAATAAAATGTGACAGGTGACGTGTTACAAGATGCTTTGGTTCTTTCTTTCGAAAATATTACTGAATCCTGGGTGGTAGATTCAGGGGCTTCATTCCATGCCACACCTGATAAGAAATACTTTCATGACTATGTTCAAAGAGATTTTGGACAAGTTCGTTTGGGTGATGATAAACCTTGTAAAATTGTTGGAATGGGTAAGGTTCTTGTAAAACAGCGGAATGGAAACCAATGGCTACTAAAGGAGGTAAGGCATGTTCCAGATCTAAAGAAAAATCTGATTTCAACAAGGCAGTTAGGTGGTAAAGGCTGTGTGACAACTTTCACAGATAAAGCTTGGAAGGTCACCAAAGGAGCCCCGGTAATAGCAAAAGGCGAAAATGTTGGTACATTGTATTTATGCAATGGTATTTCTAACTCTGTTAATGCTTTAACTTCCAAAGGAGAAGATGTAGCATTATGGCATCATAGGCTCGAACACATGAGTGAAAAGGGGATGAAGATTCTTCACTCAAGGAATTTGTTGCTAAGTTTGAAGAATGTTGATTTGGACTTCTGTGAGAATTGCATTTATGGAAAAAAAAAGAGAGTCAGATTTCTCAGAGTTGGAAAAGAAAAGAAGAGCGAAAAATTAGAGCTTGTGCATACATATGTATGGGGACCTGCTCAGGTATCATCTCTCAGTGGCTCTTGTTATTATGTTACTTTTATTGATGATAAAAAACTGGGATTTATTGTATTAAGAATAAATTTGATGTATTTGATACTTTCAAGAAATAGAAAGCTTTGGTTGAGATTGAGACATGAAAGAAATTGAAGTGTCTTAGATCAGACAATGGAAGTGAATATTGCAGCAAAGAGTTTGATAGGTACTGTTTAGAGCATGGAATTCACATAGAGAAGACAGTTCCAAGAACACCACAAGGAAATGGTGTGTTAGAAAGGATGAACAGAACAATCATGGAGCATGCAAGGTGCATGAGATTGCATGCAGGATTGCCTTTACAGTTTTGGGCAGATGCTGTAGATATTGCTATTTATCTAATAAATAGAGGGCCTTCAAGTTCCTTGGATGGTGGTGTTCTAGAGGAAGCATGGACAGGTAAAAATGTAAACTACTCTTTTTTAGAGCCTTTTGGTTGTGAGGCCTTTGTCCATATTGATAAAGAAAATAAAACAAAGCTTGAGGAAAAGTCAAAGAAATGTATGTTTATTGGATATAGTGTTAATGATTTTGGTTATCGCTTATATAATTACGAAAATCACAAAATCATTAGGAGCAGAGATGTAATATTCAATGAAAAGGTCTTGTATAAGAATTAGCTGCAGGAAAAGAAACATAAAAAAGAAAACAAGGAATACTTAGTTCTTGGTGAAATCACTGAAACTTGGAAATAATAATAATCAACAACCACAACAATAACAACCACCGCAACAACAACAGGCACCCCAAACACCTGAAAGTGGTGTTAGAAGATCTACCAGGATAAGTAGACCCCTTGAACGATACTCTCCTTCATTATATTATTTATTGTTGACTGATTCTAGTGAACTTGAATGTTATGAAGAAGCAATGTAGGTTGAAAGCAGGAAGAAGTGGGAGGTAGCCACGGAAGAAGAGATGGACTCCTTAATGCATAACCAGACTTGGGATTTAGTCAGGTTGCTTGCAGGAAAAACTACATTGAAGAATAAATGGGTTTACAGGTTGAAGGAAGAAGATGGAGGAAAATAGAGGTACAAAACTAGACTTGTGGTGAAGGGGTTTTCACAGAAGAAAGGTATTGATTTTGATGAAATATTTTCTCCCGTTGTTAAAATGACTTCAATTAGAACTATTTTAAGTCTTGTAGCAGCTGAAGATTTGCATCTTGATCAGTTAGATGTAAAGACAACCTTTCTCCATGGGGATTTGGAGGAAGAGCTATATATGCAGCAGCCACAAGGATATGAAGTGAAAGGGAAGGAGAAACTTATGTGTAGGTTGAAGAAGAGCTTGTATGGTTTAAAACAGGCTCCAAGGTAGTGGTATCTAAAATTTGACAAGTTTATGTCCGAACAAGGTTATACTAGGTGTCACTCTGATCATTGTGTTTATCTGAAAAAGAAAAATGATGGCAGCTATATTATATTGTTATTGTATGTAGATGACATGCTTGTTGCAGGATCTAACATGCAAGAAATAAATGCGCTCAAAAGAAAATTGGCAAATTAATTTGCAATGAAGGATTTGGGAGCTGCAAAACAAATCCTTGGTATGAGAATAACTAGAGACAGGAAAAATCACAAATTAACATTGTCTTAGAATGAGTACATACAAAAGGTGTTGAAAAGATTTAATATGCACAATGCAAAACTAGTTAGTACACTTTTTGCTAGCCATTTCAAACTTAGTAAGGAAATGTGCCCAAAGACCCAAGAAGACATGGATTATATGTCTAAAGTTCCATATGCATCAGCAGTTGGAAGCTTAATGTATGCAATGGTCTGCACAAGGCCTGATATTGCACATGCAGTGGGAGTTGTAAGCAGGTACATGAACAATCCAGGAAAGGAACATTGGATGGCAGTGAAATGGATTCTCAGATATTTGAAAGGTACCACAAATCAAGCATTATGCTTTGGTGGTTCAAACATTTCTCTACAGGAATATGTTGATGCAGATATGGCAGGTGACAGAGATAACAGGAGGAGCACTACAGGATATGTATTCACTGTTGGTGGAACAACTGTCAGTTGGGTTTCAAAAATCCAAAGTGTTGTTGCAATTTCAACAACAGAAGCAGAGTATGTTGCTGCTACAGAGGCTAGTAAAGAAATGATTTGGTTACAAAGGTTTATGGGTGAATTGGGTAAGGAGCATGATATGGGCACGTTATACAGTGATAGTCAAAGTTCCATTCATCTTGCAAAGAACTTAGCATTTCATTCTAGGATGAAACATATACAGCTCAAGTACCATTTCATTCCCCCTGCAGTGAATATTTTACGGGCGGCTTTGCCGCCCACATTTTGAACTGGGGTCCAATGTGGTGGTACTTTTGAATATAGAAGATATCAGGCTCCACACCCAACAAATAATTAGAAGAAATCATCATTGGATTGGGACATGATCCCAAAGATGTTAAAGGCATAGAAGCACTAATCAAGAAGAAATAACAAGACATTGTTGCCTTGAGGAAACAACTGAAGCTACCTCCTTCAAGGCATCCACAGAATACATAAGTTATACAACAGAAATCTGAAGAAGAGATGATGGACCTACTCTTGAAACTTAATGAGAGATTGAATGAGACAGAGTAGGCATTAGAAAATGCACTAAAGGAAAAGCAGGGAGAGTCGACCTCTTAGCCTCCTGAGGTAATCCCTGTAGTCCCCACAACTGTCCCCTCTACACTTGGGATAGCCTTAGCTCCAAACATCCTAGCAGCCACAGCAGAAGTAGTCATAGGTACAGTTACGACAGGAATAGCACCAGGCAACAGTGCTAATTTGAGCACAGAAGAATTAATAAAGGCCATGGAAGACATGGACTACAAGTTACAAAATTAAAACAGGTAAAAGATCAATTGGCTAAGGCAGAAAGAAATTATGATATCTCCAAAATAAGTGTTGTGGAAAAAAAAGGGAGATTAAAGCCTTAGAAAGTAAAGTGAAAACATTAAAACAAGAGCTCACTTTTGATAAGCCCTTGGTAGAAATCAAATAAAATCTTTTGGGCCAACATCACTCAATCCATTAATGATATGTGGTCATCTATCCAAGTGATCTATGAACAGATTGACCTAGTGAAAACAGCCCAGGGAGAAATTCAACAGACAAAAGCACAGTTAGGAAAAATGCCCGATGAAGCCAACCCGCTTATACATTTTTTGAATAACAAAAACAAAGAACAACTGGAATAACTTGGCATCTCAAACAGGACAAACACCATTCTGGAAATGAAAAGGGTGCTAACCAAGAGAACTTTGATGCAAAATCTAGAAAGAAGATGCCAAGATATGCACGTGGAAATCGATTATTTTATGGACACATTCACAGTTTTGAAGAATAAAGGGCTAGCAAGTCCTTTGATCATTAATAACATATTAATGACGCATATTTATTATGCAGAGAAGTTGAATAAGTATGCTGGCAATCAAGCTAGCTCATTAACAAGTGCATCAGGAATAAAAGCACTCCGCATAGGCCGAGTTCTCTATGACAACCTACAGAACTTATTCTATACTAAGCATCAGGTAAAGCACTTGTTCACAACGTTAGCACCTAAATCTGCCTTAGGCTGAAGGAAGGAAAAATTTAGGGTAACCACAAACCACGTTCAGTCTGGTAGCTAGCCCTACCAGAACAGGAGAGGGCTCTCTCCAAGTCACACTCAGTGGATAGATAAATGAAATGGCCTGAGATGACTTACAGTGGACTATTTATCTTAGGCTAGTAAGTGAATACAGATACAAAAAATGATTTTTATGAATGACTGCGTTTCTGGGATGATATGGGACCAATGGACCTCAAATGAACAGAGAACTTAATACAAAGGCACGGATTACTTCGTGAGGCAAGATAGGCGGAAAGCCTAGCAATTTGGTTTAAGATAGTGCAGAATGGAGAGATTGATTAAGAGGGTGAAAAGGGCATGGACAACATGAATCCTTTTCAAAAGAAAAATGAACACTGAACATGAAATTTTCCCACAGGCAGAGCAATAAAATTGAATTCTACCTTAGCTAACTTAGAAAATTTCACTGGAAATGAAAATGAAATGAACTATGAAACATAACAAGATAAATATGAAACATAAGAGACACATTTGCTACACTCACAACCACATGAATCTCATGAAACAGAGCCATTGCTTTCATTAATCCTTTGTAAAAAATATACAATGCAGAAATAGAGTTTCTTTCCCACAATCTCCCAGAAGTTACAAGCTAACCAACCCTTTGGAAATAGTTTGAATACAATATATAGAATGTGCCATGAAGAGATAGAATTCCCAAGGGTTGGGGATTTACTCGAATCATTACAAAATGAAGGTGGAGAGTCAAACATCAGCTATAGGTGCAGCACCACAAACATGACAAATGGCTTGGGTGACCCATTGCCTTCCTTTGCCACTTGGATAGATGCCCATTTGGAGTGAAAATATTTTTAAAATTGTGTTTGGGGCCAAAAAAATGAAGTGTAGATGAGGGGGCCCACTTATGAAAAGTCATGAAGCGAAATTTCGTGAAACAGAGGTATTTTGGGCCTTTTTTCCTATATGCGCCGCGCCCTTTTCTGTATGCATTGTGCCACTTTGAGGCCATTTTTGAGGCACTTGCAAGAGTCCAAAGTGTGCCCAAATGTGCTTGTTTGAAAGCCTATCCTGTCTACTTTCCAACCAAAGTGGAATTTTTGAATTTGGAGCTCATTTGCCCCTCCAAATCTTCATTCTCTCAAGACTGCTTCCTGTGTGTCAAAATAGGGGTAGTGAAGCCATTTTTTGGGTGTTTTTGACCTCCTGGAGACTCAAATCATGCCCAACGTTCTTGCTCGAGTGCCAGTAGTCGTGATTTTGCATGCTGAATCCAAAAATGTAAAAAAATTCTCATTTGAAGCTCCCAATCCTACGCGTCGCGCCGGTGGCGCAGCGCGTATAGAGAAAAAACCTGTGTTTGTGCCAAAAAATTCCCATGTGACCAAAATTGTCCCAAATTTCTTCAAATTTGGGCTGGAGGTTCTTTAAGAGGCACTATGTTGGGCCACAAAAGCTTCAGCCAAGATTCGAAGCTGATCTTGCTCTTTTGCCTCTTTTGTTGCTCTACTCAGTTTGGCCTTCAAGCTCCTTATTTGGGCCTTTGCGCTCATGTTCCGTGCCCTATAATGACAAGCCATCCTCCTCAATATGGTTTTGTTCCTGATAGCCTTCTCTAGCAATCTCTCCAGGTGTAGATTAACTCACTCTAACCAAGACTCATGGTCATTGTTGATCTCTTGCTCCAAGGTAGTGAGCTCGATCCTCCTCTGTTGGGCAGCTTGTCGATTTTCACGGATTCTTTGCAGCTCCATGATTGCCTACTGGTCCTCAAGCTACTTGTTCCTCTGCTCTAGATACTTGATGATCCATCTGGCCCTATCCACATTAAGTATCAAGTCTTCGATCTCCGTGTCCTGGTCCTGAATGGTCATCTTAAGTTTGGCATTTTCTGCCTCTGCCTCATCATCCTCCATGAGGATGACATCAGGCTCCTACACACCTGATGGCCCTTCATCATGCATGGGCTTCTTTCCCTTGTCCAGTACCTGTCTCGTTGATGCCGGAAGTCAGGCCCCTTCCACCCTGGGTGGAGATAACACTCGCTTTGCTGCTGCAAACAGATGTCTACTGCCTCTCTGATATGTAACAAAAACTGGCATGGTAGTGGTCTCATGGTGCTCATGCTGATGAGAAGGACCACCCATCTCCTGCTCTAGCTCTAATAGTACCTGTGATGTGCTGAAGAAGTCACAGGAGATGAAATGCTCCCAAGCAATGCCCTGCAATCCCAACTGATGATCTACCAAAATCTGGATAAGAGCAGAGTGAAGCACACTGTTAAGCTGATGCTGGGGGGTCTTATGCAACATGAAGGTGTTCATCCTCTCTATGTTCCTACATATGAAAAACGAGAGGTTCATCATCCTCACCCTGTTGAAGTGCATGAGCAACTAGATGTGATAGGCATACAGTCGAGAGAACCTCCCCTCACAGCTGAAGTATTTCATGATCAATCTCATGAGTGGAGCATACTCATCTTTCAAGTATCTGAAGGGAAAGACTCTTGTGAGCTCATTCAAGAATATGGCCTTGATGTAAGGCTCATAGTGTTGCCTATCCACCTTCTTCTTCTTATGCCACTGTTCTCCAACATTTGGTATACCTGTTGCCACTGATATAGCTTCGGGTGTCAATGTGAAAGTGACCCTGGCCAAGATAGACTGACCTCCATGTAGATGAAGCACAAATAGATAGGCCATCTCATGATGAACTCTAACAATTGCCACCCTTTGAAAAAATTCAAAACATGATAGGTGCTGGAAGCATGACATGGCAAGAGGGCATGTTTGTAATTCAGTGAGGGTAGTGGGCTCATCCCTGACATGTTTTCCACTCTTGTGGTGTCTCCTGGGAGTTTTCTCTTCTGAGGATGAGTCATTTTGTGTCTCCATCTCATACTTTGATGAATGTTGTGATGTCATGACTGCAATATGGACTGTGATTAGGATGCCCTTTAATGATGGTGTGAAGCTGGGTGCCTTTATGATATCTCTCAATTTGATAGGCTCCACCATAATTTGGAAGTGATTGGGCACTTGTTTTGGCCCTTTGTCTGTGTGCACCATGCATAAAGCCCTACGTTTCGTGCCCTGGGTATGTGTCGCGCCCTTAGAAAAATTGAACTGTGGGCAGGCTTTGTGTGCGCCGCACCCTCTGTGTGCGCCGCGCTCCTGGGTATATGCGGCGTGCCCTCTAAAACTGCCTCCAACTCACTCAAACGCTCACAATTACACACTCACACCTTTGCAACGTTTCTCCAAGTCTTGTAATAGCACATTGCCTTTGGTTTTCATTAAAACTTGTATATATAACATTGGAAGAGATGGGTTTAATTTTTGCTTCCTTGAAAACCCATTTTTCTAATGTTGTGTTTTGCACTTTTTTCACTGACTTTAAAACACATTGATTTTCACTTTCCCTTTGAAATTTTAGCTCAAATGATGAAATTTTCGGCACTCTTTGCACGGATTGCATGAAAGGACATTTGGCCATGGAAACCATGACTGCATCTGAAGAAATCAACTGACGACTTTTTTTGAAAATTTTGTCATAAATGACACTGTTTGACTTTTCTTCAAAACAGAGTTTTGAAGAAGAGTCGAAGTCTATCCACATGACGATGAAGCTCTCTGAAACATAACTGTGTAAGGGCCTCACTCTGGCCTGCATGGATTTACTGGACATGTTCAAAGACCAAATTGATGAATCCCTAGACCTAGGCATAGAAAATGACTTTTTTCCTTTAAAGGACCAGACCTTGACTGTCATGGACTTTGATGATTATTGACAAAAGACCTGAGCTAGCAGGAGCCAGACATGAGGGGGAATGACTACCATGACCTTCTCCGTCAAATTATGGCATGCCCCTAGCGAAATGTAGCTGGGTGAAAGGAGCAGGACACCTAAACATGAAATGCATAAAGAGTTTTGATCTCTGACGGAGGACTGACCAGACCGACTCTAACATTGGCTCCAATGGGGGATGGTAGCTCCTTGGAGGTGCCAAGTATAGCAAATCTCTGGAAGAGCTAGACAGTGCCTTCATCCATTGGGCTATGGAGTCATCATTTTGATAAATAACACAGGACACTGACTCATTTATGAAACAGAAATGACCAAAAAAGTGACTCGAACTTGACATTGAAATGATTTAAAGGCTAACTTAACCAACTCTAACTAAACTGAAATAAAATGGTATTTACAGTGACAGTGGAAGCAGCGTTAAAAACTTAGAAATGGTACTGCTTGAGAAGCCGACCATTGATCGGCCCTCCTGGACAATCTTCCCCATTCATTTCCTTTAGAAGAAAGGCATTCTGCCCCCGATATGCTGCAATCTTGAAAGGACCTTTCCAGAGGTTCTCAAACTTACCATGCTTGCCTTTCTCCTCATTCCTTGCATCCCACTTCAGCACCACATCATCAACTTGAAATTTATCCACCTTTTCCTTTCTGTCATAAATCTTCTTGATTTTCTCTTGCAATTTGGAGGTGTTCTTGAAAACTTCCTCTCTGGTCTGCTGCAAGGGGACCATTTGATTCAACCTTCTCTGCATGGGATCTTCTTCACTGCTAGCCTCCTGAAGAAGTTTGACAACCGGGGCAGCGAGAGAGGTAGGAAATACTGTATCAACTCCATAAACAAGTTCAAACGGTGACGTACCTATGGATTTCTTCTGACTGACCCGATCTACCCAAAGCGCATTTACCAACCTCTTATGTCAGCTCTTCTTATTCATTTCCAGCAGTTTCTTGATTATGTTGACCAATGATTTGTTCAAAGATTCTGCCAATCCATTGCCTTGTGGATGATAGGCAGTTGAGTGACCCAAAATGATGTGATATTTATGACAAAACTCTACCATCCTTTTTGATTTGAAAGATGTTGCGTTATCAGTGATTAGCTTATTCGGCCAACCAAAGCGAGACAAGATGTTATTTTCAACGAATGAAATGATTACCGCATCTGTAGCTTTTCTGGTGGGAATTGCCTCAATCCATATTGTGAAGTAATCTCTGGCTGTGAGGATCCATCTATGCTGTCCGGAAGAAGCGGGATGAATTTTGCCAATGAAATCCAATCCCCATTGCTGAAAAGGGGCACTCACCTCTATGGGCTTGAGTGGTAGAGGCTGTAACTTCTGCTTCCCTTCGAAAATTTGACACTTATGACAGCGCTTGACTATCTTATATACATCAACAAACAATGTCGGAAAATAGTACTGTGCTCTCAAAATTATGTTTGCTGTTGACTTCCAAAAAAGGTGACCACCACAGTCTCCTACGTGGCAGTCTTCCATGACTTTCTTCGCTTCCGTTTCCACCAAACAATTTAACAAGACGCCACTGAGATCTTTCCAATACAGTGCAAAATTAAGAATGCAAAACTTGACAGCCTTCAACTTGAGTGTTCTCGCTTTGTTTCTAGTCATTTCGGGCGGTGGTGACAAATGTTTGAGCACATATATGATATCTGAATACCATGGAGAAAGAGCAAACATTTTCGATACCTGAATTGACGATTCTTCCTCATTCTCATCGGACATAGTAGTAATCAGATTTATGTCCAAGGCATGCAAGTTTGATTCAGCCATTGGCTTCGCCAATCCCTGTCCTTTCACCAGCTTTGTGGGCTTTATTTCCACATCATATTCCAGCAAGGCTGCAATCCACTTGCCTCTTCTTCCTTCCGGATCGGTCTGCACTAAAACATCTTTTACAACAGCGTCAGGAACATAGGCCAGAATGTGATAATGTAGAATATACACCCGGAAATATTCCAATGCCTTCACAAGTGTAAGGGCTTGCTTCTCAATGATGTTATACTTTAAAGCTGTGTCTCTTATAGCTCTCCTAAAAAATGCAATGGGTCTTTCATGATCATCTTTCTTCTGCAATAACACTGCTACCATAGTATGCTCCGAAGCCAATGAAAACAATATGAAATCCTGAGTGTAGTCCAGGCTGACTAGAACTGGAGCTGAGGAAACAGCCAATTTGACCAAATTGAAAGATTTTACAGCCTCTTCCATCCATTTCACTTGGTTTTCCTTCTTGAGCATGTTTGTCATCTCTCTTAGATGCTCGGCAAGATTGGGTACAAAGCGGTGTAGGAAATTCATCTTACCATTGAACGATTGTATCTCTTTTTTATTCTGGGGCAGATCGATTTGCTAAATTTCTTGCACACGTACTTGGTCAATACAGATGCCATCTTTTGAGATAATGTTCCTATGTAGTTTGCCTTCTTCCATGGCGAACAAACTCTTCTTTGGATTCAGCGACAAGCCATACTTTCTACACTTTAGGAAGGCGGTTTTAAGATGGTACATGTGCTCTTCATCAGATTTAGAAAATGCTGTCAAATCATCCAAATACACCACCAAAAATACATCCTTCTCATTTGAAAAAGCGAAGTCCATAGAACTCTGAAATGTAGCACCCGCATTCTTCAAACCGAAAGGCATTTTCACGTAATGAAAGGTTCCCTATGGAGTGGTGAACACTTTCTTGTCTCGGTCATCCTCATGGACAGAAACTTGGTTATATCCAGAATAACCATCAAGCAGTGACATATGAGATGCTCCCACTACTCGTTGAAGTATATGGTCCATTTTGGCCAGTGGATAGTTGTCCTTCAATGAAACTTTGTCGAGATTTCTGAAATCAATGCATAAGTGAATCTCGCCTATCTTCTTCCTTACGGGCACCAAGTTAGAGATCCAATCTGAAAATCTGATTGGCACAATGATCCCTGATTTGTACAACCTGTTGATCTCCTTTTCAATAGATGGCAACAACTTTGGGTTTAGCCTTCTCAACTTCTGTCTGAATGGTTTTTGATTGGGCTTGATGGGTATAGTGTGTTGAATTATATTGGTGTCATATGTCTTTAAGTCAGAATAGTCCCAAGAAAACACATCTACAAATGAAGACATCAAACTGATATATTTGTCCTTGATATTTGGCGGCAATGCTTTGAACAATTTTACCAATTTAGGATTTGTAGCTATCCCGAAATTGACTTCTTCCACACCCTTCTCTGTTGGCTGCAATGTCGGCTTGCAGGCTGCATCATCTTGGTCAAAGAGTTCTTCTAGAGGTATCAAGCCTTTGGGAATAACGTTATTCTTCAGCTGCAACATGTCCATTTCATTGATCTGCATCTCATATGTGCCATTACCTTTGCCATCGTCATTTTCCTCATCAATTGAGGTCTCTTTGAGCTTGCCTTTGTTTTGCAGAAAGTCATCAATCTCCTCATCATCTTGGAACACTTGCCAATATCTTTGATTGTCTGGAACAGTTGGATGATGCTTGACATGAATTTTGAATTTGTTGCTAGAGCTCATTGGGATCTTCAAACTACTTGCTTCCTTGGCAAGAGCATCAGCAATGCTATTTTGTATACGAGGCACACATGTCAAGGTGTATTCTAAAAATAATTTCAAAATCTCTAGGACTGCATTACGGTAGGCCCGCATCCTAGGATGCTTTGCTTGATATTCGCCTCTGGCCTGCTTGATAACCAATTCAGAGTCGCCATATACTGAAATCCTCTTAGCATTCAGCTTTCTTAGAGTCTTTAGGCCAGTAATCAGAGCTTCATACTCAGCTTTATTATTTGAGCCCTTAAAAGCCAACTTGTAAGAGCATACCCGCACGTTAGTGGGGACTTTGTTTGGGGCGGAGAAAGGACTGCGTACCCAAATTCCAATTCCAGCGCCATCATTTCCCACTGCTCCATCGAAATCCATGGTCCACAAACCTTCTTCCTCCTCTTGCAAGTGTTGGAAATCTGTTTCTTGTGCCTTGTCTACTTGTTGTCCATTGCTTTCAGCTGATTGCCCAACGGTGTTCTGCTGTTCTTGTTCTTCTTTCTTCAAAACTTCTCTGAAATTTTCTGTTATTTCCAGAATATCATCTGCTTCTACCAACTGACTATCTATATCATTTAAACTATTTGAATACGAAACAAAAGACTCTAGATCTATATGTAGATAATTAATAGGATGATTTATTGGTTTCTCCTTGCTTGTGATCATGTACTTCATTTTTTGTTCCCGAAACAATTTCCTCATTTGTCCAAACACTGGAATCGTTGCATAGGAGAAATCTAGCTGTAGTGTCCCTTTCAGTTTTGCTACCCAAGACCTCGAAAGAAGCATGCCAAACCTTGGAGGAATGTCTACTACCACAACATACATAAAAACATTCTTCATTGAGAGCTGATCCAAACTCACAACCAAGTCTTTGATGAGACCTATACATCTTACTCTGCTGGAATCAAACGAATAGAGATCATGATATTTCTGGGTGATGTCCAGACCATGCTTATCCATGATTGCCTTGGGCATGAGATTGTGAGAAGCTCTGGAATTAAACATGGCGTTATGTATCACAAAATCATGCAACCTTAAACTAATGTAAAACGGTGCCACATCACTATCAGGAGACTCACCATTTGATGTTGGCCCAAAAGTCATTTCAGGTTGATCATCTTTGACATTCACCATGTCGGACATTGGGTCCAAATTCAACAGTTTAGTTACTTGTCCTTTATAACTGTTGTTCTTCAATATTTCAGTCAAGGGGATGGATATCTTCAATTTAGAAATCTCATTCTCTAAATTGAAAGCGAGAATATTTTCTACCTCTTTTATTGGGATTTATTTTCTCTCCTTTTCTTTCGATGCAACTTGCTGATGTTATGGTTCTGCTGATGTTGATTTGCTACTCTCCAGATCAACCACCTACTTTCCTTTCCTTTGTGTAACTACTGAATCATTCTTTGACGCTTCAACATCCTTATTTTTCTAAATTGGTCTGACCGACACCTCTCTGTTTCAAAGTGAATATCGCTGCTATTGGGAAGACAAAGCATTCATATAGCCTCTTTGGTATTCATCTGATTCCTCCTCCAAGACAATGTCGCTTGCTAGAATGAAATCTACATATTTGTGTGTAGCTAAATTCTCTGCATACTCCTCCTGTTCAGTGAGATAAATAGGAAAATCATCAAGAGTTAAGAGGTGATTTTCTTCGCCTATTACATTCCTGTCCTCATCTGATTCTAGTCCATGCACAAAATTTTGCTGCAAAGGTGTCTGTACTGGCTGTTATGCAATCTTCTCTTGGGCTCGCTGATCTCTTTGTCTTATTCTATATTGTGGTTGTTGCTGACCATGGAAGTTAGGATTTCTAACTTGTGGCTCTGGTTTGTCAAATTTCACTCTTTCAAGCATCTGCTCTACCTTCCAAAGTAACTGATCTACCGAGGAAGATTCTTCCTTTGCAGTGACCTTCTTCTCTGTTTTTGCTCTAGCTCTCCAGGTTAGCAGATTTGCTTCAACGCTAACCGTTATCTTCTGCATGCCTTCCATTGTGGCCAATTCTCTTTCTCTCAATTGATAAGCCATGTTAGCATCAAAACCATCCGAGAACTTCAACATGGCTAGTCCCATAGGTGGCCTTAGATTATCTGGAATTTCATTATAAACTGTATTGAATCTAGTGCAATAATCTTGGATCGACTCACCAGCCTTTATTTTGATTTGCTCATATTTGGCCAGAATTTGAAGAGGATTCTTCTTCACTTCCCAGCGGTTTAAAAATTATCTTTGTAGATCAGCCAAGGTAGCGATATGAGCAGCAAGCAAACCTATGAACCATTTCGTCACTTCACCTGCAAATGTCTGTACAAAGAGTCTCATTGCCACATTCTCCGCATTGATCTCATGAAGTTCATAGAAGTCTGCCATTCTGTCCACATGTTGCTGAGCAGTGATGCCATTAGGAGTGCCATCAAAAAATGGGATTTTGCTCTGGTAATCTGCGAGCATATCATCTAAAACTTAAGGCAAAACAAGAGGTGCAAAACGAGCAGCCATCACTCTTGGCGGATTTGTCCTTGGAGGTGTTGGGGGAGTGTGCATAGTTTGTAAGGGGCTAGCAATTTGAGCTTGAAGTTAAGCTACTATGTATTTATCAATCGACCGGTTAGCCCTTTCCGTCTCCAAGTCTACAAGAAACTATGGATTGTGGACAGTAGAGTCAACCGCTTTTTTGGACTTGGTTTCGAACAACGATAATTCAAACTACTCATCAAACTCTAGCTCTTCAATATACTCAAAAATGTCCTAGCATGAATGGGATTTGAGCACGGGTGATATAGAGCTTTCTTGACGATGAAATCTTGAAATCAAATTGGGATTTTCGTAGATGTGCAGAGGTTCAGGATCTGGATTAGCTCTGGTGTATCTTCTAGAAGCGAATGTGCTATTGAGAAAAATCGAAGGACACAACCAACTTTACTCAGCCTATCAAATCCTAAACTTATCATCCAGAAGCTTAGAATTATTAAGAAGCGAGGGGATTGATTTCGTCCCCAGCGGAGTCGCCACTATGTTAGCACTTAAATCCACCTTAAGCTGGAAGAAGGCAAAATTCAGGGTAACTACAAACCACGCTCAGTCTGGTAGCTAGCCCTACTAGAACAGGAGAGGGCTCTCTCCGAGTCACACTCAGTGGATAGATAAATGAAATGGCCTGAGATGACTTACAGTGGACTATTTATCTTAAGCTAGTAAGTGAATACGGATACAAGAAATGATTTTTATGAATGACTGTGTTTTTGGGATGATATGGGACCAATGGACCTCGAATGAACAAAGAACTTAATACAAAGGCACAGATTACTTCGTGAGGCAAGATAGGCGGAAAGCCTAGCAATTTTGTTTAAGATAGTGTGGAATGGAGAGATTGATTAAGAGGGTGAAAAGGGCATGGACAACATGAATCCTTTTCAATAGAAGAATGAACACTGAACATGAAATTTGCCCACAGGCAGAGCAATAAAATTGAATTCTACCTTAGCTAACTTAGAAAATTTCACTGGAAATGAATATGAAATGAACTATTAAACATAACAAGATACATATGAAACATAAGAGATACATTTGCTACAATCACAACCACATGAATCTCATGAAACAGAGCCACTTCCTTTCATTAATCCTCTATAAAAAATATACAATGCATAAACAGAGTTTCTTTCCCACAATCTCCTAGAAGTTACAAGCCACCCAACCCTTTGCAAATGGTTTTCATACAATATATAGAATGTGCCATGAAGAGATAGAACAACCAAGGGTTGGGGAGTTACTCGAATCATTACAAAATGAAGGTGGAGAGCCAAACATTAGCTACAGGTGCAGCGCCACAAACATGACAAATAGCTTGGGTGACCCTTTGTCTTCCTTTGCCACTTGGATAGATTCCCATCTGGAGTGAAAATACTTTTAAAACTGCCTTTGGTGCCAAAAAAATGAAGTGTAGATGAGGGGGCCCACTTATGAAAATTCATGAAGCGAAATTTCGCGAAACAGAGGTATTTTAGGCCTTTTTTCCTATATGTGTCGCGCCCTTTTCTGTATGCGCCACGCCACTTTGAGGCCAGTTTTGAGGCACTTGAAGGAGTCCAAAGTGTGCCCAAGTGTGCTTGTTGGAAATCCTATCCTGTCTAATTTCCAACCCAAGTGGAATTTTTCAATTTGGAGCTCATTTGCCCTCCAAATCTTCATTCTCCCAAGACTGCTTCCTGTGTGTCAAAATAGGGGCAGTGAGACCATTTTTTGGGTGTTTTTGACCTCCTGGAGACTCAAATCATGCCCAACTTTCTTACCCGAGTACTAGTAGTCATGATTTTTCATGCTAAATCCAAAAAAAGAAACCATTTCTCATTTGGAGCTCCCAATCCTATGCTTCACGCCGGTGGCGTGGCACGTATAGAGAAAAAACCTGTGTTTGTGCCAAAAAATTCCCATCCGACCAAAATTGTCCTAAATTTCTTGAAATTTGGGCTGGAGGTTCTCTAAGAGGCACTATGTTGGGCCACAGAAGCTTCAGCCAAGATTCAAAGCCGATCTTTCTCTTTTTCCTCTTTTGTTGCTTTGCTCAGTTTGGCCTTCAAGCTCCTTATTCGGGCCTTTGCGCTCATGTTCTGTGCCCTGTAATGACAAGCCATCCTCCTCAATATGGTTTTGTCCCTGTTTCCCTTCTCCAGTAATCTCTCCAGGTGTATATTGACCCGCTCTAACCAAGACTCACGGTTGTTGTTGATCTCTTGCTCCAAGGTAGTGAGCTCGATCCTCCTCTGCTGGGCAGCTTGTCGATTCTCACAGATGCTTTTCAACTCCATGATTGCTTGCTGGTCCTCAAACTACTTGTTCCTCTATTCCAGATACTTGATGATCCATCTGGCCCTCTCCACATTGAGTATCAAGTCTTGGATCTCCGTGTCCTGCTCCTGAATGGTCATCCTAAGTTTGGCATTTTCTGCCTCTGCCTCATCATCCTGAATGAGGATGACATCGGTCTCCTGTACACCTGATGGCCCTTCATCATCCACGGTCTTCTTGCCCTTGTCCAGTACCTACGTCGTTGATGCCGGAAGCAAGGCCCCTTCCACCCTGGGTGGAGATAACACTCGCTTTGCTGCTGCAAACAAGTGTCTACTGCCTCTCTGATATGTAACAAAAAATGGCATGGTAGTGGTCTCATCATGCTCATCCTAATGAGAAGGACCACCCATCTCCTGCTCTAGCTTTGATAGTACCTGTGATGTGCTGAAGAAGTCACGAGAGATGAAATCCTCCTAAGCAATGCCCTGCAATCCCAACTAATGATCTACCAAAATCCGGATAAGAGCAAAGTGAAACACATTGTTAAGTTGTTGCTAGGGGGTCTTATGCAGCATGAAGGTGTTCATCCTCTCTATGTTCCTACATATGAAAAATGGGAGGTTCATCATCCTCACCCTGGTGAAGTGCATGAGAAACCAGATGTGATAGGCATATAGTCGAGAGAACCTCCCCTCACAGCTGAAGTATTTCATGATCAATCTCATGAGTGGAGCATACTCATCTTTCAAGTATCTGAAGGGATAGACTCTTGTGAGCTGGCTCAAGAATCTGGCCTTCATGAAAGGCTCATAGTGTTTCCTATCCACCTTCTTCTTCTTATGCCACTGTTCTCCAACTTTTGGTATACCTATTGCCACTGATATAGCTTCGGGTGTCAATGTGAAAGTGACCCCAGCCAAGATAGACTAACCTCCATGTAGATGAAGCACAAATAGACAGGCCAACTCATGATGAACTCTAACATTTGCCACCCTTTGAAAAAATTCAAAACATGATAGGTGCTGGAAGCATGACATGGCAAGAGGGCATGCTTGTAATTCAGTGAGGGTAGTGGCCTCATCCCTGACATGTTTGCCACTCCTGTGGTGTCTCCTGGGAGCCTGCTCTTCTAAGGATGAGTCACTTTGTGTCTCCATCTCATACTCTGACGAATGATCTGATGTCATGACTGCAATATGGACTGTGATTAGGCTGCCCTTCGATGATGGTGTGAGGCTGGGTGCCTTTGTGATATCTCTCAATTTGATAGGCTTCACCAAAATTTGGAAGTGATTGGGCACTTGTTTCATTAGGCTCTGTGTGCGTCGTGCCCTCTGTGTGTGCCGCGGTCCTAGGTATATGTGCTGTGCCCTCTAAAACAACCTCCAACTCACTTAAATGCTCACAATTGCACGCTCACACCTTTGCAATGCTTCTCCAAGGCTTGTAATATCACAATGCCTTTGGTTTTGATGAAAACTTGTATATATAGCCTTGGAAGAGATGGGTTTAATTTTTGCTTCCTTGAAAACCCATTTTTCTAATGTTGTGTTTTGCACTTTTTTCACTGACTTTAAAACACACTGATTTTCACTTTCCCTTTGAAATTTTAGCTCATATGATGAAATTTTCGGCACTCTTTGTAGGGATTTCACGACAGGACATTTGGCTACGAAAACCATGACTGCATCTGAAGAAATCAACAGATGACTTTTTTTGAAAATTTTGTCATAAATGACACTATTTGACTTTTCTTCAAAACAGAGTTTTGAAGAACAGGCGAAGTCTATCCACATGACGATGAAGCTCTCTGAACCATAACTTTGTAAGGGCCTCACTTTGGCCTACATGGCTTTGCTCGACATGTTCAAAGACCAAATTGATGAATCCCTAGACCTAGGCATAGAAAATGACTTTTTTCCTTTAAAGGACCAGACCTTGACTGACATGGACTTTGATGATTATTGACAAAAGACCTGAGCCAGAAGGAGCCAAAAATGAGGGGGAATTACTACCATGACCTTCTCCATCAGATTATGGCATGCCCCTAGCGCAATGCAGTTGGGTGAAAGGAGCGAGACACCTAAACAAGAAATGCATAAATAGTTTTGATCTCTGACAGAGGACTGACCAAACCAACTCTAAAACACAATCCAGCCTAACCTTTTCAGATTTATAGAAACTGATGAGACTCTAAGGAAACTTCAGAAGCACAAACTGCCAGAGAAAAAAGGGTGGGAAGACATGTTATAAATTTTGTAAATTTTATCTTTGGTAAAAGGTAAATTTTGGGCCATTTACCATAGTA
>APFE030062155.1:59538-75613 GCA_000404065.3 Pinus taeda | reverse complement strand
TAAGGAGTCACAATATAATCTAGCCGACCTAACAAAAGTAACAATAGAGGGATTATATGGGGCACAGTAATAACAATATGGGGGCAATAGGGGCACAACAAAATTAATAACGAGTATAACTACAATAGTAATGGGGTAATCACTAGTATTATAGGGACCCAACAGAAACAATAAAACTAAAATAAAATAAGCAGTGAAAATAATACCATGTAGTTAAAAATTGAGATGCAATAACAATTAAAGAAAAATTGATCACTGGGTGTGATTAATGGTTCATTACAAATGAGAAACCACTTGACTTAATGCAAATTTTGAACCACCTTCGAATTGTAATGGTTGAGGGTGACCCAAAAAAACTAAGGATGTGATTTAACCAAATAAAATCATTACATTTCCATATATTATTTACATGAATTACAATTCATGGCAATATTAATAAGAGGGATTAGCACAAAGGGTTGTCACATAAGTCCTCCAAAACCTTTAAACATTATTTTGATTGAAGCTTGATATTCCTGTAGGAGTTAAAAGAGAGAAATTGTGTTAAGATCTAGAAGGAGCAAGAGCATCCCTCCTTCCAATGTGAATGTTGAGAAGACATTATTTGTTAAACATATAACAACATTAAATATTTGTGACATCCATTATAATAACATAATGGTTCCTTGAATCCTAAATGATGATCCCTACCTTTGAAAACCTCACAAGTTTGTTCTTTCAATCCTCATGAAGGTTATGAGAATTGTTTAGATAGCATGTTTTTTAAAAACATACAAAGTGTAGTGTAGATTTGTTCTTGCACAATAAGGAGTCTATTATTGCATATCACTACAATGCTCCACGTAAGTCTCATGATTAATCAATATTAAATTCATATATTATAAATGCAAAAGAAATTTAAATTGGCATGCATGTATTGATGAGGTGCTAAATATTTACAATGTTAATATTCTTAGACTGTGGAAATCTAATGTCGATTTTCATCTAGTTGTTTCTCAAAATTTAATTGTGAAATATATTGTAAAGTACGTTCCAAAAATAGAAAATAGGTTATAATATTGTCAAGGTTTGATGAAAATAATTGAAAACATAAAAGACATTGGATATCCTTCTTTGTGTGCATACAAAAGGTTCCTTGTAGAAACATATAGTTTTTTTAATCCTCTTACCCCTCCTTGTGCCCTACTTGATTGTTGTGCTAAAATTTCCATGTACATTTTTCCAAAAAAACATTCAAATCACTTGTGCCACTCTTCACCACAAACGATAACAATGTACATCATTGTTGATAATAACTTGAAGCATCTTCCTTGTTCTCTAAATCCACTAAAACCTTTATCTCTTGATTTCTTTTGTTTCCTTATCAACACTTTCATTGGTTTTCTCATACTTCTCATTCCATACTTCTTCCAGTTTTTGTTTGGAACTATGAAATTCTTTGTAGTTATGGTAATTTGTTCCTTTAAGAACGTTCTCCTTACTATTGTTTTATGGTAATTTTAGTTACGCGTTTAAAACACTAAATGATATGCTGCTTCTAATGAAGAAATATTTTTCCAACTAATTTGATCTTGAATATTGTTTTTCAAACATTAACATACTTGAAAGCTAGTTGAATAGGTTCTTTCTTGTATGGAGTGTGTATTTATGTATTGCATGGAGTCTTGAGTTCAACAACCTCGCAAATTATTATATAATATCTTCTTCATAAACTTTGTTATCTTCATCCTCTTCTCATTTTTTAGCCACTCTCTTTGGTTTTTTAGGTTTTTATTTACTCTCCAGTTCTTCTAACTTTATTCCTAACCCCTATTCTTTTTTAATCACTTTTCTATTTCCTTCTCTTCTCACAATCCCTTTTACTTGGAATTGGATTTTAACTAAAATCTTTGATGAATGAGATATATGAACAAAAATATAATACCATACTTGTTGTAGGGATCACTTTTAGTTTGGGATTTATAGTCTTTTGAAGAAATGAAAAATTGTTGCTAAGAAAAACTAATGTTGAAAAAGGTCAAATGCTCCACTTGATAAATGTGACTTGTTGTGAAACAAAAAAAAGCTTCAAACTTATTCACTGGTAAAATTTTGGGGTTATATTGGGGTTATAGAATAATAGAACACCTTTATCACAGACTCTTCAATCCTATGCCCAAATGGTTAAGTTTTTTCATTTCTTAAACATGTGTTGGGGGGAGAGTGAAGAAAGATTATTTCTTGTCGGACTAGATTACTTATGAAATAGGTATATTGACTTTGCAACTATTTTACAAATTGCATATCTTCTACTAGTTTGCAAATTTTGTATCCTTTACATAAAGTTGGATTACAAACAACTACTAAATAAACCTTTTACAACTTTCAAACGAACTTTATAACCTAACTAAAATGATTATACATTTTTCATGATGATAAATCAAACGACATACAATAAAAAAATACCATTGAACAATGTTTCCGTCATTATAGAAACATTTCAAATGTTGAGCAAAAAATACCCATACAACGTATAAGACTTAATCCTTTTAATATGCTTTTAGTCTCTAATAATCTTTTATAAAATATTTTTTAGTTTTTCATAAAAATGTTTGACAACATTGGAAATAATTTTTTATCCAAGATAGTTGATTACCATTCTTGAAATATTATAACTTCCACTCGCCAAATACATCAATCCATAGTAGCTAGTTCATTTTTAAAATATTTGGGTGGTAATTATAAAGAAAGGCATCAAGTCATATTTTGGATGTTAGTGATATGTTTTTTATTGTTAGTTTATGCTGTGCTAATATCAATTACAGATTTCTAAACATGTGCTTGCTTATTGCTTCTTGTACTGAGGTTTCATTAGCTGTTTGTGAATGTAATCAGGTAAATTTCCTTAACTTTAAAATGACATTCATGAGCAAAATAGTTTCAAAAAAAAATATTGAACAACGGACATTCAAAGTACAACAAACCATCAAAGAGACACTTTAACATAGTGTTTTGATGAAGGGGTTCACCCCTCTTGGGCTACATCTCCTTGGTCCAACTTCCATGGCTTGGGCCTCTGTATTAGCTCAATATGAAAAAGTGTATTGGTCCAACTTCTATGGCTCTTGATACCTACAACAATGTGTTTAGAATGTCCAAATTAGCCAAGAACACCTCTTCCTGTGCTCAATTTGGTCGAAAATTGCCTTCTCTATGACTTAGACAGTCTTTTCCTACAATTTCTCCTCTAAATCTAGAGAAGCTCCAGTTAGGGCCGCCAAATATGGAGGCAGGCCCGAAATTGGGGGCACCACCAAGCTTCCACCATTTTAACTGACAATTAATTAATATTAATATGGATTAATTAAAATAACCCATGAGATTAGTGTTAAACCTCACAGTTTTATTAACCAAAAACCCGATGATTTTGGTGTATTGGTCACATGCCATATTAAAAGTTAACCTTTTTTATCTTATCCGCTAAAGATAACACTAACCGCAACTGTGGTGGTAGAGTGTGCTCACATTTTGTGGTGATCTCATGGTTTTGTAGCCCGTAACCGTTTGGTGTCATAACATTTGCGTTCACATGTGAGGCCATTTACGATGTTGGAACATTGGAGCCATCAGTTTATGTAACTGTTTGCAGTTTGTGGTGGCTTGTTCACATACAGAGGGTTGGCCCTCCTAACCGCCCATCCCCACACCGTTATACTTTAAATTAATGCAAAAAGCATATGGGTTAAGAACCATAGTGGTAGCGGAGTTGGTTAAGACTTGTGGATGGTAAGCCAGAGGTCACGGGTTCGACCTGACCTCCAACCAGAATTTTGTTCCACTGTGTTGAGTCCTACCTAGGCCATTGGAAGGTGCCACGTGGTAGCCTCTGGGCTTGCCTCGTGGCATTCTTCCATTGGTCCAAAAATAATCCAATCAAATTGTTCCAACACAACCATCTGAAACCCATTGAAACAATGCAACTTGTCCATCTTTATTTGATGTTAACCATCATTGACCCTGCCTAGTCACATGCCACATCAGCAATATGGACATTTGACTGTGCAATGATTGGGCATTTTTTTTTTGCAAATTTTGCCTATTTAGCAAAGCGATCAAAACATAATTACTTTCTCATACAAACTCGGTTTTCGGCGAAATGAGTTGCATTAGGATCATTTTCCCGAGACAGACGTTTTCATTTAGGTTTCGAGCTTTCTAAGAACTTTGATTTTTGAGCTAAATACTAAGCACCTGATTATTCCTCCCCACTAGAGGCATTTTGGACCCCAAAAGATACTATCAATTGTTCAACAAGTGAGGGTACATCTCCCTCACCTTCTCGGTCTACAACCATTGGGCTTGAGAAGGCTTTTTTCCGTTGAGTCCCACTCTAAGGTATTCAACATCCCCTCTCTTCAAAGTTCTAATTCTTCTGTCAAGTATGAGATCTTGTTGAAGCTCATCTAGATATTCTAGCGAGAAATCATCTATTGATGTCAGTTTAACATGCTCTCCTTGATTACCAATCAAAGGAGGCTCAAACAATCTCAAATTATCAACATTAACAATAGAGTATATTTGCATATAAGGAGGAAAATCAAGCTTAAAAGCATTATTACCAATTTTTTCCAGAGTTTTAAAAGGACCATAATGGATTGGTTTAAGATTGTTACCTTTCCCTTCAAGTCTCTTTTTTCTAATATATAAACAAACTTTGTCGCCAACTTGAAATTTGTGATCAACCCATTGTTTGTCATGCCTTTGCCTTGTAGCTGCTCACACCTTTCTCAAGTTGTTCCCACACTGTATGATGTACCAACTAAATTTGCTCTATGAGCTTCCTTGCCTTATCGATGTCACCATGATCATCGATGGCGACAACTTTCTCAAAGTTGAATTCCAATGGCAATCTTGGCAAGTACGCATAACATGCCTCAAACGATGATGTGTTTGTGGAAGAATGCTTTTCCCTATTGTATGTAATGCAATTTTTCATCCCACAACTTGGGATGTTTGTTGCAACATCCTCTAAGAAGATGAATACCTGTTATGTTGACCACCTTGGTTTGTCCATCTATTTTTGGATGAAAGGCCGTACTATTCTTCAACTTTGTGTCCATCATGTCCCACAAATTTGACCAAAACTTCCCAACAAATCAAGAATCTCGATCACTTACAATAGAAGTAGGAAGACCAAAATGAACCCAAATGTTTTGGAAGAAAATATGAGCTATTTGTTCATATTTAATTTTCTTTTCACACGGTGTTAGTATGCACATCTTGCTAAACATGTCTACAACTACATACAAGTAATCATGACCTTTCCTTCACAATGGAAGACCTCCTACAATATCCATTGAGATACTCTCCCATGGACATGAAGGTACTAGAAGTGGAGTGTATAAACCAAGTTTCCTATTGCTAGGCTTACTTGTAGCACATAAATAACATCCTCTTATAAAACAAGAAGCATTATCCAACATGCGTGGCCAATAACAATACCTTTGAAGATCTGCTACTGTCTTGCCTACACCAAAGTGTCCAGCAATCAATGAAGTGTGTGCCTCCCTTATGATATTGTTTCTTTCTCCCTGTGGAATACACAACTTTCCCAAATGATACAACAAACTGTTATGTACATGATAATCCAACTCTTCAATTTGATTTCCTTGACTCAAGCTTGCATATACTTCTTGAAAGTCACTATCATTTGCATATGGTTCTATATAACTTTCATGCAAAACAGAATTATGCTTGAGCACAACACATGAATTTACAATAGGCCTTGAAAGCATATCAACTACCTTATTGTAGATTCCCTTTTTATACTTGATAACCAAATTAAATTGTTGTAGAAACCCCATCCATATGAAATGTCGTGACTGCTGCAACTTTGGCTGTGACTGTAAGCACTGCAATGGTTGATGGTTTCCTTCCCCATCAAATAGTGCTTCCATTTCTTAACACTTTGTACCAATGCCTAAAGTTCTTTGTCATAGGTGGGATAGTTAGTTACAACTCCATTAAAAATTTCATAATGAAATGAAATGGGCTTACCATGCTGCAATAGAACTACTCCCGTGGCATAGTCACTTGCATCTTTTTGAATTTCGAATGAATTTCAAAGATCCAGAAGAGCCAATACCAGTTCTGAACTTATCTTTTGCTTCAAAGCATCAAATACTTTATGTTTTACATCTTTCCAATGGGACAATTTCTTGACACTTGTCAATGCATGTAATGGAGCTGCAATGAAAGAAAAATTAGCAATAAACTTTCTACAATATTGTGTTGCCCCTAAAAAGCTTCTTAACTTGTAACTGTATTGGGTTTGGGCCAATTCAGAATGACCTCACCCTTAGAAGGTCTATCTTCAACCCACTTCCTCCAACAATGTGTCCTAAATACACCAAATAAGTCTTTCCAAATTCACACTTCGACATCTTTAAAAAGAACTATTCTTTTCTCAAGACATCAAGTACTTTGTTTACATGCATGACATCTTCATCTCTTGACTCACTAAATATGAGAATATCATCTAAGTAGACAATGCAAAATTCATCTAGAAATGGTCTCAATACATCATTCATTACCCTCATGAAAGTAGCTAGAACATTTGTAAGACCGAAAGGCATAACAAGCCACTAAAACAATCCTTGTTTAGTTTTAAATGTGGTTTTCCAAATGTCTTCTTCAGCTATCCTAACTTGATGATAACCACTTCGTAAGTCTAACTTGATGATAACCACTTCGTAAGTCTAACTTAGTGAAATACTTTGCATACCTTAACTGATCAAGAAAATCATCAATTCTTGGGAGTGGATAATGATTCTTTACTTTGATTTTGTTCAGTGCACGGAAATCCACACACATGCACCAAGTTCCATCCTTCTTTGGCACCAAGACAATGGGTGAACCACATGGCGAAGTAGATGTGCATATGATACCTTTGTTAAACAATTCTTGAATTTGATTTTTTATTTCCATGCTCTCCATAATCGGCATTTGATACATGTCTATGTTTGGAAGTGGAACATCCTGTTGCAACTGAATCTCATGTTGAATTCCTCCCTTGGGAGGTAACCCCTTTGCTTCCTGAAACATCTCAGCATGCTTTCTTACCACATAAAACAAATCAGATTTCAATTTGTGATCACAACCTTCAAAAGATTCATAATCAATATCATTCTTTTTCTTAATCATGAGATGCACACAATTTTTACTTTCATTTACTAGTATCTTCATCTGCCCTGCATTAACCAAAGAAATGTTCATCTTTTTGTGATGGGCTCTCACAATGTACTCCATCCAATTCTTGAGAAATATGTATTTGTTGTCATGGTGATAAAGTACCGCTTTCTTATCATACAAATACGGACTACCCAAAATGATTCCTGAGATGTCAAGGAACTACATCTAACTCAACTTCATCAATGAACTTTTCAATAATGGCGAACTTGAATAAACACTTCCTTGTAGCCTGTAAGTTTGCATTATTAACTATCCAACCCAATGGATATGGCCTATGATGAGGTATATTTTCAAGGTTTAGTTTTTTTACCAGGTCTTCTAAAATCAAGTTTTATTGTGACCCACTATCGAATAATGAATCAATCTTTGTATGATTTGAAATCACTCTTACATGAACAACTCTATTCTTGATTCTTCATTTGGAGTGTTGTTTTGACTATGTGATGAACTAGTGCTTGCAACAGTTTCTTTACCTTTTGTGACCATGGTTGAAATCTTGGTCTCATCACGAGAATTTGAACCAAGGTCATGTTGTGTGGTAGCAGTCATCTTTTGATTTCCCTTATTGTTTTGTTTCTTAGGCCTTAATCCAGGATGAAATTTGCAAGAGTGGGCTTCATCATTCCCCTCTTTGGAACAATGTTTGTGTGTGATTTTATCCCCTTCTTTCTTCACACTTGCATTCTTCTTTCCCTTCAATTTTCCACCCTTCTCTTTCTCCTTTCCCTTGAATGACTTCCTCACACTACCCTCTTCCTGAATGTTCTTTCCTCTAGATTCAAGATGTGTGGCTTGCACACATACCTCATCCAAATTGTTTGGATTGAACATAAGAATAATATGTTTTAAATAGGAATGTAAACCCCCAATATATTTCAGCAATGTATCTTGGGAATTCAAATTTACTCCTAACAACAAAGCCCTTTTCCTAAAATACTGTGTATAATATTGGACTACTTGGCCTTTAAGCTACCTAAAATTCTACCAACTCATAATGGATTTTCGTGTATAAGTTAAAGGATAAAACTATATTTTAATTGCAGAAACAAATTCAACCCAAGTAATGGATATATTACCATGGATTCACATTTCCTCTTGAGTCTTTCCTTCCCACCAAACTAGCGTAGCTCCTCCTAGCCTTAGTGAATCCAACTGGATATTTATGTCGTCTTCTTGAAGGTTCTGAATTCTGCAGTATACCTCCAACTGTCGAATCAAAATTTCCAACTTTTATGCATTCACCTCTCCATTGTACATGGGAAGTTCAAATTTTATGTCCAATTTAAGTAAGGGAGTCTTTCCTTTTGGGGTTTTTGAATGAATATGGGTAGTTTTAGTGGTGGTAGTGGAAGATGATGTTGTGTGAGATGACGAAGATGATGAGGATGGTGGAGATGGAGGTGGATTTCAACCATTCCATTTTGAATCCTTCTTCTCATCTTTTCTATCCTCTGAGCTTCCTTCTCCATGTGGAGGTTTAGAACCCTCTCCAACCATTCTAGTGTTCCTCTCTTCATAGAGGACTTTAACCATCTCAGTTAAAGTGAAGAAATATTTATTGAATTCTTCCTCTTTTGAAGATGGACCTTCAAGCTCTCTTTCTCTAGACATAATGGCTGTGGATTCAAGGTCAAAAACTGTTACTGCTTGTACCTCTTCAATCTCAGTTGAAGGAAAAACTTGAGGAGTTTAAATTGCCACTGGAATTGGAACTTTGGGTGGTGGAGATTGTGGCCTTGTGGCTCTCCTTCTTCTGGGCATTACCTCAAGATTTGCAACCAATAGCTTCCCTTCTCCTTTTTGCAACTTTAAACTTGTAAGCATCACAATTTTGCAACCATTAAAACCCTAATTACGCAAACTCAAGCAATCAAGCAATTCAACATTTCTCTGGTACCAACTTGATCTATTTTTTATTGTTAGTTTATGTTGTGCTAATATCAATTACAAATTTCTAAACATGTGCTTGCTTATTGCTTCTTGTACTAAGGTTTCATTAGCTGTTTGTGAATGTAATGAGGTAATTTTCCTTAATTTTAAAATGAAATTCATGAGAAAAATAGCTTCAAAAACAAATACTAAATAACAGACATTCAAAGTACAACAAACCATCAAAGGGACACTTTAACATAGTGTTTTGATGAAGGAGTTCACCCCTCCTGGGCTACATCTCTTTGGTCTAGCTTCCATGGCTTGGGCCTCTATATTAGCTCAATATGGGAAAATTATATTTTATAAAGCTCTATGGCTCCTAATACTTCACCAATGTGTTTAGAATGTCCAAATTAGCCAAGAACACCTCTTCCTAAGCTCAATTCGGTCGAAAATTGCCTTCTTTATGACTCAGACAATCTTTTTCTACAATTTCTCCTCCAAATCTGGAGAAGCTCCAATTAGGGCTATCAAATATGGAGGCAAGCCCGAAATTGGGGGCCCCACCAAAATTTTATCATTTTAACATAATGTTATGAAACCAGCTCAAAGAAGATAGAAAAGATAGATCAACGCCTTAGAATTCAGCCTCTTCGAGGGGGAAACCTCCTTTACATTACATAAATGAACAATTCTTGGATGATACAAATGAAAAGACCTCTTTCTATATATAAGAGTCTAAGGGGTCATAATATAAGCAAGCCGACATAACAATAATAATGTAAGGGCACAATAATAACAATAGTGGGCTTCTATGGGGCACAATAGTGACAATATGGGCACTACATGGGTACATCAATATAATAAGGGGGTTGTACTAATAACAATAAGGGGTTACACCAGTAGTATAGGGGCCTAACACATAACCATGTGATTAGTGTTAAACCCTGTGGTTTTATTAACCAAAAACCTGACGGTTTCAGTGTATTGGTCACATGCCATATTAAATGTTAACGGTTTTGAACATATCCACCGAAGATAGCACTAACAAAAACCGTCGGTGGTATAGTGCGCTCACATGTTGTGGTGACCTCGTGGTTTTGGAGCCCGCCACCTAACCATATGGTGTCATAACATGCGTGTTCACATGTGAGGCCGTTTGTGGTGTTGGAACATTGGAGCCGTCGGTTTATGTAACTGTTTGTAGTTTGTCGTGGCCTATTCACATGCGGAGGGTTGGCCTGCGGGCTAGCCCTCCTAAGACTTGTGGATGGTAAGTCGGAGGTAACGTGTTCAATGTGACCTCCAAGTAAAATTTTGTTCCACTGTGTTGAGTCTTGCCCAAGTCATTGGGAGGTGCCACGTGGCGGCCTTCGAGCTTGCCACATGGCATTCTTCCATTGGCCCAAAAATAAACCAATCAAACTATGCCAACACGACCATCTGAAACCGAATGAAATGATTCCACTTGTCCATCTGTGATTCAATGTTGACCATCATTGATCCTACCTAGTCACTTGCCACGTCAGCAGTAAGGACTGCTCACTGTGTAGTGACTGGGCCTTTTTTTTTCAAATTTCGCATGTTTAGCGAAGCAATCAGAACATAATAACTTTCTCACACGAACTCGGTTTTTGGTGAAACGAGTTGAGTTAGGATCATTTTTGTGAGACGCACACGGTAGTTCAGGTTTCGAGCCATTCGAATATCTTTGATTTTTGAGCTAAATACTGAGCACTTGATCAATTAGCTATATGGAAAGGTGTTGGGCCCATACCTTGAATGATACGTAGTTTTTAATCTTGTACAAAAATTACCTACATATGAATTCTTAAAATATAAAATAAACAATGGCGAGAACATAAAACATAAAAACATATATACACAAAGATTTCCCCTGGATCCCAAAATCAGGACTACTAGATTAATTTTTCATTATGTTCCTTTAAATGTTACAATACATATATATACATACTGAAGCATTCATAAACCCCAATCCATTAACCATGGATTAGAACATTATCATAGTTCCCTCGATTGGATCTACAAAATACCATGGGAAAAAAACCATCATGCCCAAAACCATGTGCGAAACCCATGCACAAAACCATTGTAGGGGCTACTGGTGCAATGAATGGGGAGGCTCATGCCCCCGCTGTGACCCCCTTGCACATGCGACTAGTTGTGGAAAGAATATAACACACACCCGGCAGAGACTCATTCTATCCATGTGTGTGCTCCTCCATTGGGTGTTCTCAATTGTGGCATCCTTTTAAGTTAAATCATGATCGATGCATAAGCGAAAAATTTGAGTTATTTCAATGGCTTGGTTTGATGAAATTTATTTTTTCATATGCTTAATCTATAATGGTTTCATGTGACTTCGATTTTTTCCAGCCATCAACATGTCTAAGTTGAGTAAATATTAAGAAAATTCATATTAAAATGTAATTATACATATATTTGAATGGTTCTTTTGGAAGATTTAATTATCAAGTTAATTAACTCAATTTAGTTGGTAATAGCAATATAATGTTTCCCAAAGCACTAATTTTCCATCTCCCTGTATGTTCACATAACATAATTAGGAAAAGCAAGTGGCCCATTATCCACACATTTTTTCTTTTGCAAGGAAAAAACATGACATAGTATAATTAGGGGAATTGTGAAGGATCATTGCATATCCACATACTTGCAATTCAAATACTTTGTATGTTCACTATTCGCCTTGCACACATCATCACTACACACATTAAATTCAATTAAACTTTGTGAAAAGGGTAACATCTTTTGGAATATTTGTACTTAGTTTATTTCGAGTTTACATTTTGGCACACCTTAAGCAAATCAAAGACTCTTTTAAAAGAAACCCTAACTTGAACCAACTAAATTCCCCATAGAGGCCACAAAATAATTTAATAGTTCATGGTAAGACCACGGGGTAGGTATCCCATAAGCCGTTGTGGTTGTTTTTAACTAAAAAACATAGAAATTGTATTTTAGGGTTCTTTTTAATCTTACACCATTGTGACAAAACTGGTAATGACAAGAAACCTGTGAATGGGGCATGGCTTAGACGACGGATTATCATAGGCCCCCTTATTTTCTCCCAACACTTGGAAGGGGTTCTAGATCCAAAGTTGACACCTAGAAGTTGAGATCCACTCATTCCCACTATACGTAGGTAACTTAGTTGCCAAATATTAAGGCATCTTTCCCTATAGGTAGCGAGTGTGGGAGCACTCCACTTGAGGCAATTTTGGTCAGGTTACTAGAAGCGTTGCCAACTCTTTTGGGATGTAGCCCTTATACCCCCCACTATATCCCTCTCCATAACTTTGTTGGCTTTTGGCTAGTGGAAGCATTGCCAATATTTTTGGGACGTAGCCCTAGTACCCTACTATAAGGTATTCAGAAGGCCCAATTAATGCTTGAGCGGAATTACATTAGGTATTTTTAAGATTTGTTTTTATACATAAAACCCCAAAAAACCTATTTTGTTGATTTTTTCACACATTAGAAGTAAAGGGAAAATTAACCATTTATTTTTCATTTTTTCTTATGTATGTGATTCATTTGGTTTTCTAAAATAAAATCCCCCTCACTATTTTTTCCCACACACTTACTAGGGAATGGGTACCCAAGGGTTACCTATCACTCTAGGTGCCTACAAGATCTCCCACCATTACCGGGAGGAGTGATTGGTATTTCACCATTCTGGCATAGAAGACAGGACCAAGCCACCTTGTTTGGCATAGTCATCCTTGGAGAAACCTTATTGGGATCTAATTCCTTGCAAGGCACCCCAACCACCATCCCTCGGGACAATACAAACACTACCCCATAGGGTACTCCAACCAACCCTATCCCGTAGGGTACTCTAACCAATACTACCTCGTAGGGTATTGTTGATGGTCAAAAATGACCTCATCAACATGTAAAGGAGACCACCCAGTTAGAGCTCCAAATAAGCCCTTATCTATTTGATTTGGTGGTTCCAACTGGTTCAATTGGGTCCAATTACCCCCTCTCTCTTCTCATGGAATTGTGATATTTCTATTACTTGCAAAACAAGGAGAAATATATTGGAATTACCCTTTTGTTGCTATCTTACAAGAAGACAACTCTTAAGCTGACTTCAGGGCTCAACCAAGCCACAACTAAGATTTGCCCCTACCCATGGGGACTTCTAGAATGTAGACTTAAATCGAAATGCAAATCTATTCTAAGGTCCAAGAAAAAAAGCTAATCTTATCTTGAATTGGAAAATGATAATATTCTCTCAATTCGAGAGAAGATGAACTAACTAACCAGGGGAAGAGGATTGTTTATATAATGATTGAATTCAGAAAATGAGATTAAACTGTAACATGCCAAATAGTTTTCATTTTACAATATATTAGATCGCTTTATGTAAATCGAATTTTCTTAAATAAAAAGTTATCAAAGAAAATTAAAAATGAATGTTTGAATCCAATAAAATAACTAAATTCATTATATGATTTTCATAAATTAAAAGAAGAAATTCATTTAATTAATGAAAGATAAAACAAAATAGGAATGCATTTAAACAATAAATAATTATTGCTCGGTACATTCCTATTTCAATGAATTTGTATTAATTCTAATTGTTTTTGCTCCTCAGATATAACTCTTACAGAACTTCAATAGCATAAAACAATTCGTACAACAAAAAATGCTTAATCAGAATGTAATACACTATTTAGAACAAAAAATAAAAGCAGTTAAAGAAATTCTAGCAATAACATATTGTCTTGGAATTCAAACATTAGTGCATTGGAATGAAAATTAATTAAAATCATACCAGAACTTCATTACAAAGTTTGTGGTCCTTGAGAAGCTTTAACTCCTTTGATAAATTGCTTACAATAGTGCAAAGCAATCTTCTCTTTCAGGGCTCAAAATGCTTCGTCTCTCCATAATTCAACTCATAGTACACTACAAAAATGAAAATGCACAACAAGAAAAACCACAAAATTTTCCCCAAATACCTATCTTAAGTTTTCCCCTCACCTACAACTATAATCCCCTATACAAAAGTGCTTTCAGAGCCTCTAGTTACAGAGAAGAGGAACCCCTTCCTTAATATCAAATCTGATATTTAATAATTACAAAACTCACCAAAATGGAGAGTTGTTGGGAGTGGTTTTTTAGATCCTCAAATAGAGCTGTAAATTCTCTATTCTTCTCTTTGTTGGTCTCTTTACATTTCTCCAAAGTGCCTCAACTTCAACTTCTCCAACCGATCTCCTACTACAAACCAATCAAACCAAAATAAAAACAAATTAAATTGCATACTAGAAATAAAAATAAATAAACTCTCATGAAATTGCTAAATTAAAATAAATAAAATCTAAAAAAATTTCCATGCTACGATTGCTTCAAATGGATTTGATTATCCTTTGGTAGGGAATGAATTAATGATGATAGGTTTCCCAAGTCAATGAAATTTGCCCAAATCAAATTAGGAAAAACCAATTTGTGTTGCAAATTCGTCACTTTATCTTCTGCTATTTTTTTTTGTCACTAAATAATTAAATCTACTAAACTTAACATTTCCATATTATTCTTCTCAGTGTTAGCTTTCTAACGAGCCATCAAGGCCTCATTTGGCCAAGTAAACCTCCAGATATGTCTTTTCTCAGCATGAAAAATATGTCTGTTTTTGTATTATATAAAAAATAGTACATAATCCGGGAATTATGGGCATCGATAGTTGTAATCTGCGCTTTGATTATATACATAAAGCATACGTTATGCATTGACCACATATTCATCTATACTAATCATCAAATCTTTGTGCCACTAATGTGAATCCTGTAAAAGTAATAATAATTAAAACTTTTACTAACTATATCCTTGTTTTCGTGAAGCATAATTCCTCAGAATGTTGGGTCCCTATAATACTAGTGATTACCCCATTACTATTGTAGTTGTACCCCTTATTAATATTTTTGCACGCCTATTGCCACCATATTGTTATTATTGTGCCCCATAGAATCCCTCTATTATTATTTTTGTGGCTTTATATTATTATTGTTAGGCGGCGGGTTATATTGTGACTCCTTAGACTCCTATAATAGAAAAGGAGGTTTTGTCATTTGTACATCCAAGAATTGTTCATTTATGTAATGTAAAGGAGGTTTCCCCCTCGAAGAGGCTGAATTCTAAGGCGTTAATCTATCTTTTCTATCTTTTCTTGAGCTGGTTACATAACATTTGGTATCAAAGCTTTGGATTCTAGGGTTTCGCTGCTCCAAACAGGTCATTGTGGAATTTTCGCTATAACTTTTTTTCTGCGATGTTTCAGAAGTTCAAAAAAAAAACCCATTTGAGAAGACATCGCGCTAAATCGCGGGTCTGAATTTCAGATATTTTTGCACTATACTTGCAGAGATATGATCAGAGGAAGTTGGTCTTTTTGCAGACTCCTGAATTACAATCCAAACAGGTGACCTGGGGAAAATCATCATAACGTTTTCTTTGAGCATTGGATTGAAATTTCGTAAGAAGGTGCAGAAAGAGGGCGGACTGTAGTTTCTTCTATATATTTTTCAGAGCTAAAGGTTGAAACAGTGACTCGTGGCAAATCGTACAAGTTCGCTTTACTGAACTAGTCTATAATCAGGTCACTATGGGAGATTTGGCATAACTCTTCATTGGAGAATCTAATTGGGGTCAGACTATTGGCATTGGAAAGAGGACACAGAGGGCTACTGCAGATCGAAATTTCAAAACTGGATGATCCGAAATTATAGAGATACATCAGAGGCAATATCGAGCTCCTACAAAGTGAAAAAATGTGTGTATATTTTTTTAAATGTTTGCTTAAGATTGGTTTGAAATTTATTTTGAAGGAATTCAAAGGGCATAATAGAGCATTATTATCGGTAACTTATGCCCCGAGGAAAGAAAATGCAAACACCTAGTAAGGAACCTGAAAGCTCTAGCA
>APFE030062155.1:40819-54904 GCA_000404065.3 Pinus taeda | reverse complement strand
GGCTTTATATTATTATTGTTAGGTCGGTTGGGTTATATTGTGACTCCTTAGACTCCTATATATAGAATGGAGGTTTTTCATTTGTATCATCCAAGAATTGTTCATTTATGTAATGTAAAGGAGGTTTCCCCCTCGAAGAGGCTGAATTCTAAGGCGTTGATCTATCTTTCTATCTTTTCTTGAGCTGGTTACATAGCACATAAATACTACTACTATTATATAATATTTACAAAAAAGACACATAATTTTAACTTATCTCTTCTGGATGCAACATTTCTTTTGCTTTGTGTATAACCCATGGAAGTGTATTAGTTATCCCGACATTCATAGACATCCAACATCCATAGTATATGCCCCCATCTTTATTTCGGTGTGCATACCATCGGGTTCATCCAATAGATCCAACTTGGACATGTGAACTGCATTTTGGTTATATTCCCGTCCAATATGATGGATAGATGAGTCTAGAAAAGTGGCCCAAAGATTTTCAACTTGGCAGAGCCAACCATAGAGTGTGTTTTGTTGTACCTTGTTCCTTCCATTACATGTTCAATAATGATCCGAGAATCCCCAAAAATATGCATGGAGGGGATGTCCAAAAAAATAGAGAACCAAAGAAAGCCCCATAATGCCATGGCTTTTGCCTTCATGTTTGTGCCCCTACCAGCACCCCAATGAACCCAATATTTTTGCTCTTCTGTAAGTTTGATCCAAAATTCACATCCATAAATCCCTCTTTGTGCTACCCCATCGAAAAATCCAGTTGGATATACAATGCTTGGACTAGATCTCCTACAAGTCTTTTCCTTGGGCACTCTGATTTGTACAAAATCACAACTGATCCATTTTGATATTCGGTCCATCACCAACACTTCTTTTACCTTACATTAATCAAATATAATTTGATTGTGCCACCGCCATATCTCCCAAAAAATAGCCAGTGGAATCAGCCTCCATGTGGAACTTTGTTCACTCCACCAATACAAATAGTCAAAGATATTATCATATTGTACGAAAGGTGTACCAATTTGTACAACAAAATATCGCCATATTTGGACCGAAATAGGACATTTTAAGAAAATATGGTTATTATCCTCCCCCTCATTCCTACAAAGATAAAAAAACCTCGGCCCCTACCATTTTCTCTTTAGTAGGTTGTCCCATGTAAGATTTATATTCTTCCAAACAATCCAAAGAAACATAATGATCTTAGTGGGCAACTTAGTGCGCAAAAATTTATAGAGCCAACATACCTTTGTGATGTGAAACTCCTGAGTGCAAAGGTTGTAATATGTGTCTGCTACCTCAAATTCTCCTACCTTTTTCTTGTCGACCCATGTGATATGATCCCCATGCCCATCATGACAGATGCCGATGGATTTCATCATGATCCTAATATGTTCCCATTTGAGAGAATTCTAGCCTGACAAACCTAGTTCATTGGACCTCTTCCATATAGGGACATGCCCAAGCCATTCCCAGATGACTTAGTTCCAATATAAATACCTCATCTATTGAAAACATGTATTAAGTCCACAGATATGCACGAGTCCCTGCTCATACCAAGAATCAGGTCCATGCCAATCATAACCCATTGTCTAGTGCCAAGTTGCCAACACAGATTTTGAAGTAAAAACGTTTTTGATCTTATTCAGACTAAGCCATATGGCCGATCCCATGGAAATTCCAATGGTACCCTGGCACATCCAATATAAAAACTCTTTGTTATTCAGATATTTATATCTAATATCTTTACCCCATGTGCCTTTCCTGAATATACCGCACTACAATGACTTCACCAGCAACGCCCAACTGAACCACCGCAGGTTCAATACACCCCAACTGCCCAGCTTTTTTGGTATAGTTATGTTCTCTAATTTTACCAGGTGATATTTAAATTTGTGTGCCACCCCTGACCAAATATATTGAGCCATAATACGGTGTAGAGAATTGATTATATATTGGGGAAGGAAATATAAGTGTTCCCAATATACACCCGGCTGGGTGTATACTGAATGTGTGAGAGTAATACTCCCTCCCAACGAGAGGCATCTGAATTCCCACCCCATAATTTTCTTGTTAAATCAATCAACAAGCCGCAACCAATCATTGTTCTTGTACTAACATGGATTTATATGATAGCCCAAATATTTCATGCCTGCTACCAGTGAGTCGGTACCCACCTCGAAGATTCTCTGAATATAGGGAATGTCATTCATATCACTAGAACCATATAAAATGGTAGATTTCAGTAGATCCATAATGAAGCCCGTGGCTCTTCCAAATTTAGTGTAGATATGAAATAATTTGAGCCATTTAAATCTATCTATCATCCCCATAATCAGAACATCATCAACAAAGAAATTATGAGATATCTTAATTTGTCTACCTATAGAAAGTGCATCAGATTGGCCCTCCACCATAGCGTTTTTAATGTGTAAGTTGAGACCATCCATTGCCAGAATGAACAATAGAGGTGAAAGTGAGCACCCCTATCTAATTCCCCTCCCCACCCCAAAAAAACGAGATGGATATCCATTAATAACAACAACATACCTAACATTTGATACACAAACCATTATCCATTCATCTCCTCTAGTCTATATCCCGACCTTTTGAAGTACCATCTGTAGATAACCCTAATCAAGGCAGTCGTATGCCTTTTGTAAATCAACCTTCTTTACAACAATGTTTACTTTGTTAACATGGATCATATGTAAAAATTCCTGAGAAACAACCGCGACATCATGTATTTGTCTGTTCCGTAAGAAATCAAATTGTTCAGGAGATATGTACTTTGATAGTATGTGCTTAATCCTAGTAGAAATAGTCTTTGAGATAATCTTGTAGATAAGATTGCAAAGTGAGATAGGTTGATAATCAAAAAATGAGCATGTGGATGCCTTCTTGGGGATGAGAGAAATATATGTAGAGTTTATGTGTGGATGTATAAAATCCCCCCTTTCTAGATTCTTCCACCATGGAAAGTAGACATTCTTGGAAAATGTTAAAGAAATGGGTAAACAGTTCTACCGTCCAACCATCTAAACCAGGGCTCTTGTCCCCCTTAAGATATTTCAACACCTGATGAATTTCTTCCCTTGAGATAGCCTTATATAAGTTGAATTGGCCTCCTTGTCAAACATTGAAGGATATTCACTAACCCCCCACACTTGTTCCTCCCCGCATTCTAGACCCCTGCTACTATATGCCTGTTCAAAATGTTCTACCGCCAATCTTGTAATCACATGCTATGATTGAACGTTATTTCCATGAGCATCAGAGAACTCTCATATGGAATTAGTCTTCCTTCTGTGGTTTGCATAACGGTGGAAAAATTTTGTGTTCTTATCACCCTCACGAATCCATATGGCCCTGCTCTTTAGGCACCAAGTTAATTCCATTTGGTGAAGGATTTTCTTCTTTTTGAGCTCCAATGCATGTATTTTATCCCGAACCGCGGCCGATGGGGAATGAGTGATCATGAGTGGTAGGAGTGACTCCAGGGCCGCATCAATGTCTTTTAGATCCTTTTTTTGTTGTGCCTTCTTCCTTCGTTCCCATGACTTCACCACAACCTTTCAGGCTTGAAGTTTCTCCTAAATATATATCATGGGGGAAATATCTCCAACTCGGCCCCGAGACCAGTTGTCTCTTATCAGAACTTCAAATTTTTGGTCTTCCAGCCAGACCCGGTTGAATTTAAAAGGCATCCCATATCTTAGATCCCCATGATGCCAGGTAAGAATAATGCGTTGATGATCAGATGTATAGTTTTTCACAATATTTGATTGTACATACTTGAGCTTCTCCACCATTTGTTCATATAGTAGGATTCGATCTAGCCTTTTGGCAACATATTCTTTTCCAGCCTTGCCATCTAGGTAGGCGCAATGTTTGGTGGGCATATGTCAATCAAGTTATGACCATTAATAATTTCTTTGATCATGTTTTCCATATTATCTATTCTTCTAGATCTACCCTAAACCTCATCCAATCCAATAGTGCAATTCAAGTTTCCCGCTATAATTAGAGTAATCAGACCCAACATCCCTGAAAAACACAAGCTACGCCAAAATGTGTCCCATTCCCGATATGGGGCATATATATTAAAAATGTGAATTCTCCCGATAAACCTCTGATATGTCCCGCAAGAAGAATACCCACAAAACATGAGTAAGCCTTCATCTTGACCCATCTAGGATCCCATAGAGCTGCCAAACCCCCCGATAGTCCTACAACGTCAGTAGCCGCCATATGCCAGTCAGGGAGCATCCTCCTGAAATAGTTTATTGCCTATCGTGCCAAGTACATAGTTTCCTGAATGAGAATAATGTATTGACATGAAGAAAGAAAAAGTTCCTTGAGGGTGAGAAATTTATGTGTTGCCCCCAAACCCCGAATATTCATGGAAAGGATGAAGTTCAAGATGGACCAGATTCGGGTAGAGTTGCTCTAAGGGCTCAAGGTGATATGGGAGATGCAATAGGAACGTCTATCAATGTATGAGGATCAGATGGATTAATATTAGTGTGTCAGGTACGTCCGCAGAAATGTTGACTACCCATATTTTTCTTCTTTCCGACAATGATATTGCCAGCTGAGGAGGGACTAATGTGTGGGGATGTAGAACCTGGTGGCTTGTGGATAGTGAGCAAACGGAGGTCAAGGGTCTTCTTCTGTAGTAGGAAATGTAAGTCGTTGTCTACTGAATTTGTCGGTGAAGTCACCAAAGACATTGGTGAAATAGGTTGAGTAGGAGTCATTATAGGGGGGTGAGTAGTGGGAGAGGGGATGTGAGCCAGAATATCCGTGATGTGTGAGGTGGAGGGAGCGTCGAAAGATGTCATATGGGATGGTACAGAATCCAAAGGGGGAGGAGAAGGAGCTGTAAGTAGGGTAATCTTTTCTATCAGGGATGAGCCATCGATGGTGGGAGAGCCAAATTGTTCGAATGTCCAAGGAGTTGATGGTACATATATAGGGGCCGAGTCAGCGTTAGTATTAGGGAGTGAAACAAAAAAATGTAAATGTGTAGAGTGTGTTGGATTACCTGATGAAGTATGTGCACAATCTGGATGGAAAGTCTTCCCATGTCCAGTTTTGTAATATTCTAGGCATCCACCATCTACATCTTTTCCACCTGAGTTATAGCTTCCACGAGGAACTCTACGACCACCCTTCTCACATGGAAACTGCGCCATAAGGTGGCCAGTATGATGGCATATGAGGCAACGAAATGGAACACCCCAGAAGTCCAGTCTCTGCACCAAGTGGGTGTCCTCCCATTGCAACTCGATATGATCCGGGTACTCGCCACATTAGTCTTTCTCTATCAAAATCCATGTAATTATTTTGTCCCAGGCACCCAGGCACTATGGGTCAACATATACAAACTTGCCCATCGCATTCCCAATATCCATAAGAACTTGTCTAGTCCAGAATTTAATTGGCAAGCCCAATAGCTTAACCCATATAAGTTTTTCTTTGACGTCTCCTTCAGAGGATTAAATCCAATATACCAGGAGTGCAATGCAAGGAAACCTTGTCCTTTAATCCATGGAAGTGCCTGAATTTTGTGTAAATCCTCCTGGCAGAGGAAATGGAAACTATACCATCCACCCATGAGCCTAAACATAGAGGGAATATAACCAAACATGGATTTCCATTTCTATTCCACCCAGCTTTGCATCTCAACTTCACCAACTTCTGCAAAGTGTTATTTACCAATAAGAGCTCTCTTCTGTAAACTGGAAACCCGGTCAATCAGAACGTCGTGACCAAAACTGAGAAATGGAGCCGGGGTGGTAATTTTAATAGCATGTTGCTTGTGACTACCACGACGAACACCACCTGCATGACGTGCCTCATGGAAATCGTATGTATCATGGCTGCCATCTGTCCAATGATTCAGAACATTCCCATGGATCCCTGCATTTGAGTTAGAAGGGCTCATCCCCTGCCCAAAACCACAGAATGTATGGTGAAGTGATTTAGCTGCCAGCATGGCCCGAATAAAGGCTTCATGATCTGATGTGTCTGACGTGAATGGGTCCATCGTGGACCTATTACGGGATAAAAAGTGACGAAAATATAGAGAATATTAAGGGAATGTCAGTCATAAACAGGAGTCAGGGGTGGTAGGTTGGACACTCGGTGAAACGAATAGAAATCCCTGCAAGAATGTTTTGGGATCCATGATCACAGAAAGAATGTCAAAACCCGTACGTAGACCAACCTGGATAACGTCAATCAAGGAATCCCACAAGAAGATCGCATCCCAGAAATGGAAGAAATGTAGATCCGTGCACATAAAAAAATAGTGCCCAATCTGGAGGATTAACACGTAAGCATCCACAACCCAGAGCGTTAGAAAATTATGACGAATGAGTGTTGTGAAATAAGACCCTTGTCAATTCCAAATTAAATATCACATCCACCCGTGAGGTGAGTTTTCAAAAATCGTCGAAAATGTGGTGATCTGGTCGCTGTAAAAACGCAAGGCCACCAAAGTGTTTCAGAGCAAGCAATTATTTGAGAAGAAAAACCAGAGCTGAATTATGGTAGAAATAAGCTATAAACCATTGCAACAACAACACACCCAACAGGACCACCACCTGTTACACAGTCTGAAACCAAAATCCTTGCATGGCCGTGATATAATGAATGAGTTTATCCAACGCATCCAAAGAGTGTAATATCTGAAAGGTTGAAGACATGATCCCTCCCCCTGATAAATTTGTGGGCATGTAATAGAAAGAATGTCAACCCAAATAGGCATCTGGACACTTGGGTGTCGTAGGGGTGTGTCCTAATAATGCACATAAGAATGTAAATAGTTGTGTTGAAAATCAAAAGAATATGGAATATCTCTGATTTTAGAAAGGAGGGAAGGACATCAAGAATGAAGCCAGACATACTATAACGAGATGTCAATGAATGTCCTCGAAAACCATTTATGGATAAATACCCGCCCAGATGGAGGATATTAATGCAGGAAAAGTAACATGAATGCAATGAAACCGACCACAGCATGAGAGGGAGTGTATATGCGAAAAACTAAACTGAGAATGTGTAATCAGAAAACACACAATAATCCCCAAGGCCACAAAAACCAGAGCAATCAATGGAACCCACCGTCCACTATCACCATACACCGAAAACTGGAATATCCCACATGCTTCAAAGATTATACATACCGTAGAGTGTAGAACGACCTTTCATATCCATGATTATCCCCTTGATCGGCTCAAACAACACCAACAGACCTATGACTGCTCTTGCTGTCAAAATGGTATCTCGAGTGGTCATTATCAGCTCAAGAAATTCATTTCAAAAAAAACTTCACTAGGATTTGTTTATATAAATTTAGCAAAAACTCCTATAGCACTTGAATCATAATTCACCACTAAGACATCAAAACTTCCATAATTATAAAATATACATACCCAAGCCAAAATTTAATATTTAATTAAAAATTCTAATTTTATTTAAAATTATAATAAGAGTAAATAAAGTAATAATATTAACCATTTTATATTTTATATATATAATATATTAACTAAATTAATTAAATAATTAGATAAGTTCAAAATAATAAAATTTCAAAATCCACATTAAACTTTTTTAATTAAAATATTTTAAACAATCAAAATAAAAAAATAATATAAATTTAGTGGCTTTGGGATCTTTTTGAAGAGTCCCATAGAATTATAAAGGAGGAGGGAGTAATGTGGGAGTGGGAGGTGTATAGTGATGTGTGGTTTGACAGTAAGTCTACTTGGGCGAAGCCTAGGAGACCATAGTTCAAATCTCATTGAGTACACTGGCATGTTGTGGTGGATGCTCAAGAAGCAGATTCCCCACCCCCGCCTTGGCGGCACGAGAGTCTGGCTTTGCTAAAACCGCAGGATCTTAGTATATCAACTTGCAGGTAGCTGGATTTACTCTTGGTGTTATAGTGGCAACTACGAGAATTGATCCTGGGTCTCCCATATATTATGATTGGCAGTTACCGATTCACCATGTGGTTAAAAAAAAATATGGGAGTGGGAGGCATAAGGTGCACGTGGAGTGAAGAGGGATAAGGAGGTTAGGGAAGAATGGGAAAGGAGATATAAGGGATGTGATCCCATATGGACCTTGGAGGCATAAAGAGATGGGAGTTGAGATGGAGATATGAGATAAGGAGTTCTTGATGTGAGGTGAGAGATATAAAGAGGGAATGGGAGAGGGAATGGTATGTCTCAGGGATTATAAGGAATGGAGTTACAAGATGCCAAGGTTCTGAGGGAAGGATGGATGTGAGGTGAGGCATATGTGGGAGTGCGACCTTCTTTAAATAAATTATAATCACTTATTAATAAGTCTTGCCCACATAAAAACTAAAACCATTATTGCAATGAGTCTCGGATCTCACATCTTTGTAAAATTTATTTTTAAAATTATTTTCTGAGATTGGGACCCAAGATTTCCAAAACTATATCTATATACTCAGTTTCAGTAGTTTTGTACAATAGTTAGTAATAAAATTAATTAAAAATTAATATTTACATAAAATTAATTAATTTACAAAAATCAAAGATTAAAGTAATATACATTTTGTACATTTTAGTCTAGGTGGTGAAAATCACCGAACTTTGGATAACTGAAATTTGTGAAACCCTGAGTCCAAATGAGATGAAACGAGAACCGATGGAAAGCTAGCGAAAAATTGAATGCAATAAAGCAATCAGAATGCAAATTTGAAGAAAACAAAAATATCGCACACTTAACCAAAAAGGTGATATAACCAAAATTTACATAAACGATGCCCATTATTATTATGAAGATAATAAATTTTAAAAAATGGAGGGGTTGTGATTTTATCACAACAATAACGAAACCAATTATCTCTGGTTAAAATATGATGAGTTTAACTTTACCCGAAGATAAAAGTGAGGAGTTATATTAAGCCGTCAAATATTAAAACATTTTCCAAGGATCCCACATTAAAGAATCAAGCAATATAAGTTCAAAAAGGTAAGTACTCAAAGTAGACTGATTCTAAATTCATGAATTTGAATTTTCCAGAATATTTAATATTTAAAATTACCTCGTATGAGTAATAGAAGAAGACGCATATAGGGAGTTTTAGATAAAGCATATATCCATAAATATAAATGGTCTCTGACATTGCTTCGCTGCTAGCAAGCCTAGTCAGTATCCCAACGAAGTTATCCTTAATTCCATACAAGCATGGCCCTACTGCCAGCGAGCGTCCGTAGCCCTTACAAGTTTACTTGTATTTCGCATGCTTCCCCCTTTAATCACCCTTTTGATAAGCACATTTGTGAGCTATGTTTGTGATGTAATTGAGTGAAAGAGGTGGGATGGTAAAAGAGACTTAAGCAAATGGATATAATGCTTCCATGATATTGACTCCATATCCTTTCCCAGCGACTATTCATTCAGAGGATTTTATGAAGTGGAGGAATGGGAGGGATTCACTGAGTTAAACTCAAAGTCAGTTATTTCCTTGAAAATATGAACTAATTCCCCATGGAAAATATTTAAGACAAGAGGGCTTTACGACGTCATAAATATATCCCTTGAAGGTAAATGAAACCCATTGAAATTGATAGAGGAAAAAAAATTCATATATGCAAAACAATGTTGGGTGAGAAAAACTATTTCCAGATAAATGTTGGCGGTATCGCCAAAAACAAACCATAACCAATAGCAAAAAGGAAAAATATATCCAAACCAAAGTGAAAGAAGAACTCAACATACTCCAAAAATGTCAAATAGGAAAGGAAAAATGAAAGAAAATCCCAAATTAAAAAGACAACCCCAACAAGACTAACTATAAAAATGTCTAAACAATAGAGTAAAATAAGACAAGCATGTGTGTTCGTCTTATGTTTAGATTTTAATGAATTCTATCTTGTAGAATTATAAGAAATTAGGCTCTCAAACCATAAAGTAAATAATAGTCATGAGGTAAAATTAAGTCAAAACAGAAGTTTCTATCTTTTGCAAATTTTTAGTTTCCAAACAAAGCCTACATGAGAACATCTTAACAATTTTCTAATAAAAGCAATGTTTTTGAAACAAACTAAAAGTTCAGAGGCTCCCCAATTTAGTTGATTTGATGAGCATCATTACCGATCTTCCAAAACTCAAAACCAAACAACAAGGAGAATGAGTTCCAAATCTGAATTGGTAAGGGTGCAAAACAATTCTTGGAGACTTGCAAAATAGAGCTTTATATCAGTGAAACTAAAAACAAAACTGAAACAAAAAGTGTAAAGAAATGGAGAAGGATGAAAATGAACATATGAAACTTACTATTGAAGAATTTTGTTAAATTTTACCTAGGAGATATCGATTTTTTCCATCAAAGGATAGTCCCTTCTTTTGATTGGAATTCAAAGCACAATGTTTGTGAAACAAACTAAAAGTTCAGAGACTCCCCAATTTAGTTGATTTGATAAGCATCATTACTGATCTCCCAAAACTCAAAACCAAAAAACTAGGAGAATGAGTTCCAAATCTGGGCTGGTAGGGGTGCAAAACAATTCTTGGAGTCCTGCAAAATAGAGCTTTATATTAGTGAAACTAAAAACAAAACTGAAACAAAAAGTGTACAGAAATCGAGAAGGATGAAAATGAGCATATGAAACTTACTATTGAAGAATTTTGTTAAATTTTACCTGAGAGATATTGATTTTTTCCATCAAACAATAGTCTCTTCTTTTGATTGAAATTAAAAGCATGAAGAAGTTGTCCTCTATGAAGTTGTCACTGGCTCAAAACCATCACTTATTAAATCTAAATTGAAGCGAGCAGTAAAGCTAGGAAAATAATGTTTCATGTTAAAAGAGTTGGAAGTAAACAAATTCTATCAGAAATGAAAATAAAGATGTGCTTCTCAACTCCATGGTTTTCATAGAATTCTCAAAATTCATGACCAAGTCCCAAGTTATGTAACACTTATGTGTATATGGAGAGGACTTGAATTTTGTATGATCAATATGGAGTGATATATTAAAGACAAGTGAACCACAAAAGGATTTGAAATTTACCAGGATCCATTACCTTTGCATATTTTGTATTTGCTTACCAACTGACTGTATTGTTATAATGGTTGTTGAAAAATGCCTTGAAAAGATAAAAATGGTGCATATTATAGGACAAAAGAACAAGAGATGGGCATCCAATAGTAGAATAAAGACCAAAATATGAGTAAGCCACAGAATATGAAAGCATATCAATATAGATCCATGCGGACAGACCAAGTAGAATGGATATATCCAAATTCACTTAGTCATCTTGGGGAATAAACGCTTGGAAGTTTGTTGAAATAATAATTAAAAAGACATCCAAGCTCTTTAACACCATGATAATATGGAAGTCACGATCGAATAAGGTGTCATGACATAAAAATGTAATTAATGAGGACTCTGTGTAAGCATCGCGATTGGGTCGGATTGTTGAGTAATGTATGAGTTGGCCAAAGGCCTATGAGATTACATCAATCCTAAATCCTACTAGTCTGAGATATTAAGAAGCTCAGTATAGAGGGAAATATGAATCTCGAAAATAAATTTCGTATTGTATGTAAAATAAGCTTCCAAGAAAAGGAGTCTGAGATTCAATAATATGATTGAGGAGGAATAACTCGCAAAATGGAAATCTCGAGAACCATTTTAAATCTTCGGGAAAAAACACGAAGTGGAACCATTTCTTTTACTAAGTGTTTTAATGAGCAAACAAGGAATTTGGGCGTGGCGATCAAGAAAATGGCCACATGGAAATTGGGCTAGAAATATCATAAAGTATTTTAAAGTGCTTCTGATATAATGTGTTTCTGAGGTTCTGAGGTATTGAGTTCTTGGATGAAAAATCTCAGAAAATATTTTAAAATACTTTCGATATAATACAGACCCAAGAGTCCGATAAGCCTGAAGATCTGATGTCTCGTGGGAAAGATATTGAGATATTTTATGAATGAAATACAAAAAAGGAGAAGCCCGAGATTCAAATATTTACAAATTGGAGGCTTTGATTCATCTTGGAAGAATGAAATGTGACTAAAGCGGATGTAAGATAAGTGAGTGCAGTGAAAAGGTTCGACTCAACTTGGAAAATGTAAGACTCAGAACGAGCAAAGGTAGAATCATGGACAGGAGTACTTGCTCAAGATTTTGTGATTTTCCTTTGATTGTGGACTTTCTTTAATTTAACATTTAAAATGTGAGAAGTTGTAGACCCATGAGAAATTTGAACAAGAAAGAGCTAAGCATTCCATTTGGGTTGCATAAAGGAGAAATGCAAAATTATTATTGACTCATCTCGTGCATTTGTAAACAAAAGAAAGAGAAACATTAATACAAAGCACAAAAATAGAAATTCTGATGAGAAAATAAATACTTCTATGAACATGTTATGGTATGGAAAAGGGTTGATTTCTCGCTTTATTATTATACCTATATTATTAAAGAAGACACAAACATAAAATAAACTAACTACACTAATTCTATTCCTATCTTAATTGGATGACAAGAAACATGACTAGGTATAGTCATACTTCCATTGTAACCAATCTCTCAATTTTCTCCTTGCACATATAAAAATGTCAAAAATCAACAACAGAAATAAATTTACAACAAAATTATTAAAAGAAACATTCAACCTACTATGTACATTTATCTTTAGTAAAATATACTTATTTAAAAAATTCTTACCTTGAAATTCTTCCAACCATATGCCTACAGGATCATAAAACTTAGTATGTATTTCTATCAATGCTTGAAAGAAGTTCAAAGGAAAAGAAAATAACATGCCATAATCAAATAATAAACTTATAAATGTCATAACCTGTTGTAAACTGGCAGTATTATGTACAAAAGAAAGGTCAGAAATATCCTAGAGAATTGAGGATACCAAACATTCTGTAAATGAATAAACAAGGTGTGGATGGGAATTAAATGAAAAGTTCAGGAGATTTATGGAAAAATTATATCGTTGGTCAAAATGTACTAATGCTCTCTTAAGTGCTAGAAGTTGTGAAAAACTTATTTGAAAACACTGCATGAATTGGCCAAACATGAACAAATAAAATTTCAAAATAAGAAGTTGTTGATGTTTATGCTTAAAGCTCTGGAATTTATTTTCATATGAGCTTATTATTGCACTTGATGAGCGTTAAGAGTTTGAATGCATAAAGTGTCAGGTAATATATTTAAAAATTCAAAAATGAAATTTGAAAGAAAAACAAACTCTAACTGAATAAAATGAGAAAAAGGAAAATTATAATATACATCAATATTACAAATAATGGTCCAACACAACTAGGATTTGCTTGTAAAAATTTTCTTCCCACAAGTGCCAACAGATAAAATGAAATCAAATTATTGTTAGCATCAACTCATGGAAATGAAAACATTTCAATCTCATGGTTAGAAAAGGAAACTCCATCATCCTAAAAATCATAAATATGAGTGGATTCCTGAAAACTGAAATCATTAAAATGTATGTGGGCTTGAAAATGAGAAAATATTGGAACGATTTCTGTGATGGGGTTTTATTCATCTTCAAAAATAGACTGGCTTAAAGAATAGGAATTATGGAAGTCTGAAAAAACATTTTCCGAAGAATGAAGAGACTCGATATTTTCAAGTTTCAAATTGTCATCAAAATTGATTTCATTAGTACTCCTTTCCTTTAAATGAGGTAAATCAGAACTAGGCAGGAAATTAGATGCATGAATATAATTTTCAGGACTGTTGAGAGTATCGATAATTAAATTTTCTTCATCCAAACCAGAATTAACTAGAAATTCCTTATTAATGACAACTCTGTTTTTTGAAATTATATTGGTGTAAAAAGATATTGTTGAAGAATTGTTTAATGAATTGCAATTATAAAAAAGATCTAGGTAGAGGGAAAAATGAGAATTTGAATTTATGTACCTGAAAATTTCTTTGCTTGAAGAATTTTGCTCATTTTCCAAAATAGGTATTTTAGATTCTTGTTTATTTGTATTATTGTATAATTTAAATTGCTTATTTGTATTATTCATGTTGGTATTGGTATTGGTAC